>VUQH01016133.1:12645-27418 GCA_015106775.1 Etroplus canarensis | reverse complement strand
TCGCTGCTCTTTTACAGTCAAGAGATGAACTGACAAGCGCAGAGCCGCCCACCAGACAAAAAGCATTGTCTGTCTCCACGTCTCTTTTGATTTACCGATTTGTCGCAGAAAATGGCACTTTTGTCCCAGGAATGTCTGACTGCGGGGAACCGAGACTGCCGCGTTTGTTTCCTACAGTAGTGCAGTTATTACTTTTTTTTTCTTTTGTTTTTTTGAGACAGGGATTCATTACTTGAATTGTTTTTGTGCAAATTTCCTCACAGGAGACATTAGAATGCGCTGCTGTGACAAGGAGTGAGAAAATAAAAAGGCAATGAGCTCACAGGAGTGAGCTGATGTCTCAGCTCGCAGCCTGATCCTTTTATTCATATTGTTCAGGCTCAGTGCATGCATGCATGCGTGCGTGTGTGCGTTAAAAAGGCTTTAAATGTAAAACTGGCTTTGGGATGCGTCCCTCAGACCTTATTTAAGGTGGTTTGTCTTTACAGTCGTTACTTAGCCGAATTAATATTGATTTTCTGCACTTAATGTGGATGTGGTGCGGTTATGTTTTAGGTGATGACGAGGAGGCAGCGGAGGAAGAAGATGAGGAGGAGCTGCAGCTTTCAGCCCTGGATGGTTTGAGCTCAAGTCCCGGGAAACCACGGCTGTGCGGCGTGACCACAGACGGCCTCTCTCCCGGGGAGGATGCAGACACCAAGGGTGAGGAATATGGGAGTGCTGAGTCCAGAGTGTTTACAAGGGACTGGATTTGCTACAGCAAAACCTCGTCATAGCTGTCAGTTCTAACGGTCCAGAGCTGCTACGGCACAGTGGGTTCCCAGCAAACATGTTCGAAACCCCAGCGTCACCCTTTCGGGTCAAAATTTGGCCGTGGTACAGCGGCGAAAACTGAACCGTGGACAGACGGACGTTGACGTCGTTTCCCACGCAGAGTAGAGGTCAGGTCAGACCGTCGCTTACAGAGTGAGAAATGTAGATCGGATTATTGTAATGAAGGAATTCAGTGCTTTATTCTTTGTTTGTTTTTTAAACGACGATCTTTTTAGTGCATAGTGGTGAACAGACTTCCACACAAGTTTTTATCCACTCACACAGACTGCTCTGACCGTAGCCTATTCTTTGTTAAGTAAAAAAACACTTTTAAGCCGTCCCTGTAGTGTAGTGGTTTACACATTCGCCCTGCAAGTGGAGGGTCCCGGGTTCGATTTCAGGTGGGGACAGAAGCCCCTCTCACCACAGAGGGTCAGGAAGGGCATCTAGTGTAAAAACCTCTGCCAAATTGCTGATGGGGATTGATGCGCTGTGGCGACCCCTTGGGTAAAATACAGGGGCGTAAATTCTGTCGTTTGTTGCACGGTGAACTGAACACATCGAGCTGTTAAATTCGTCGCCTCTCTGTCCGCAGTGTCAGTATTATAATCCCAAGCATGCTGGTTTTGCCGGTGGAGGTTATGAGTTTGAATCCCCCATTAGGAGACTTTTCTTTTTGTCCTGCTCATTCTTTCTATGGAGAAAATCTTGTTTATTTGGTTTGATGCTAATCATTAAAGAGAAAGTAGAAAGCAGTCCTTGAACATAAGCTTTCTCTTAGTCAAAAGTCCAAGGCAACTTTCAGCGACTACCTGGGCGGAAATGTCCACAGCGTCAGTTCAGCTTTCCTTTTGGAACTGTTTTACAGCCGTGACGAGAAGGTGGCAAAAAGCTGCCAGGCGACGGTTAATGTTTGCTGGGTTGCTGTGAGTTGAACTCTGAGAGGTAGACAAATTATTTACTGGCTGTTAAGAGCACCTCTAAGAACCAGTGCTACTGCAGACTGGGTTGAAAGGAGGCAGGAAGAGCAAGAGAGGTGATATGTCTTCTTAAAACAACTCGAGCCACCTCCTGTTGCTTTCCTAACTTTTTGTTTTGGATCAAGCTACATAAAAGTAAATGTCAGCTGTAGTAGTTTGAAATATTTGTTACATTTGTACGACACAGCTTATTATCCAGTCTTATATTACCTTTCCGCTGCTTTTAAACACTTTTGCAGACAGCAACTTGAAGTGTGAGGTGTGCGACGCTCAGTTTGAGACGAGGCGTGGACTCTCCATCCACGCCCGCTCTCACTTGCGCCAGCTGGGCATCACTGTTTCAGAGAGTAGTGGGAGCCCCAGCGACCTGCTCCGCCAAATTGCCAAGGAGCGCAGCGTGGACAGCAAAATAAGCTCATCTGTTCTGGAGCCGCTTGCAACCAAGAACTCCTCCCCGCCCGTTCCGCCAAAAGATGAGGAGTTAGAGGACATGGACTTAGACGAGAAACCCATCCCTCTGTCCATCTTGGCCAAAGCAGCGAAAGCAGCGCCGCCCTCTTCCTCCTCTACACCTTCTCCGGGTGCTTCTCCAGCTCCGGCTCACTCTGGCTCCCCTTCCTCGGTAGTTAAGAAAGCACCCATTTCCTCTCTACTGCCCGTGTCTTCCCCCTTGCGCTCTCCGGAGCACAAGGCAGGGGGCATGAAAAGCTTGACCTCTACCCTCTCTGGCTCAGCGACCATCACAACGGCCAAACCCCTGTGGGCACCAGAGGAGAACGATGCCCCTCTCAACCTCAGTAAGTGTCACTGCCCTCACTACAGTCTGTTTTCAGTCACAGTTCATTGTTTTTAGGAGTATTGGATTAATATTTTTTCGCTGTTTGTAGCACTGGAGGTGGACCCCAACAAAGACATTGTTTGTCAGCTGTGCGGCGCCTGGTTTGAGACCCGGAAAGGCTTATCCAGCCATGCTCGAGCCCACCTGCGACATTTTGGGGTGGAGTACTCTGAATCCAAGGGCTCTCCCATTGACCTCCTGAACCAGCTCATTGATAATGATGACTTCAAGCACAAAGCCAGTGCATTGCAGCTCGACAGCCACGCGGAACCACGGGGCCTCACCACGACTACACTATCCTCCCCAAAGCCATCCCTGCTGACACTCTCCTCCTCTTCCTCTTCATCGCTCCTCTACAAGGTGACCACAACCGGGGGTGGGTCATCATCCAAAGCTACCTCTTCCTCTTCCTCGTCTCTGCTTGGCCCACCTGCCAAGCGTCACAAGTCCTCTTCCATGCAGGTCTTCCGCCTCAGTAGTGGGGAACTCATGGCCCTTCCACACAGTGAGCTCTGTCGTACTTATCTATAGTAATTAGCAGATTTGTAAAGGTATAATAGTTTGTCTGTTTAACACAAGGCCAAATCTTCTCATCCCTAAGGTGAACCTCCAAAGGAAATAGGCTGTGAATACTGCGGGGAATATTTTGAGAATCGCAAAGGGCTGTCTAGCCATGCTCGCTCTCATCTGCGCCAGATGGGCATTACTGAGTGGTCTGTCAACGGTTCTCCAATCGACACCCTGAGGGAGATCATCACAAGACGGGGCCTGCCTTGTGCCCTCCCTATGAAACCTCTCAAAACCCCGCCTCCATCGTCTCCAGGACCACCTCGTTCTCCTCTTTCAGCCTCCTCTTCTCCTTCAGCTACCCTGCTCAGTCGCCTGCCCTTCGCCTTCGCCCGTCCTTCCAGTCCTCCTCAGCCTGCGGTGTCTAAGTCAAGCTCAGCAGCACCGACAACTTCTAGTGGGCTGATTCTCAAGCTGAAACCTGAACCGGTGCAGCTAGAGGTCACCACGCCAGGAACTGTGGGGCGATCTGGAGGTTTTTCTACTGAGTCTCTTAACTCTAGCTGGAGCAGCTCTGACAGTGCGTTCCCGCTCAACTTAGGTAACTTGAACCCTGTTTAGTCTTTAGGCTTTATGTAGCAATTATAAAGGAATAGACTGACTTTTTAGGAAAAACACTTTCTCTCTGAGAGTTAGATGAGAAGATGGGGTTAGACGACTCAAGTCAAACATTCCAGCTTTTCGTATTTGTATTTATTAATTATTTATTATGCTTTGCTTCACTGAATGAATTAACCTCATTTTATGGGGTTAGAGTACATTCTTGGTCATGGCCATTTTCTATGTAATCAGCACCTACTTGATCTGAGCCAAGAAATACCCAAGTTCATAACCCAACTACAACCACAAACTTATATTTTTGCCATGCACAAATAAAAAAACAAGTGTTAAAGTTCAGCAGATTTTCATACCTTTGGGCTAAGCCATGCAGGTTGTTTTTCTTGTTTCCAGACTTTGTGATAAGCTGTGCAAACCATAGACTGTATATAAAAGATGGTCCTAGCCACCATGATGCCACCTATTATTTAGCAGTGTCCCTTTTTGAAGCCTCAAGCTCAGCAGCTTTGCGTTCACAATCTAGGCATAAAAAATTAGGGACCCTTATTCAAACTGGACTCTCACCATGGAGGGTTGCGTCAGGAAGGGTGTCGGGCGTAAAACCTCTGCCAAATTACCAATGCGGATTAATCTGCTATGGCGACCCCTTGATGGAGATTACAAGGGAGAAGCCGAACGATACATTCAAACCGGACAAAAATGCTGCGACGTTTCCTGGGCAGAACCACACGGATGACTCCTGCCTGAATGAGAGAAGATAATATTTCACTTCTACAGTACTACAGAGTACACAGTCCTGCTCCTCTGGAACTTTGTTTCTCTCCAGAGGATGCTCCTACTTTTGTAGGCGGCGAGGCGGGGCGCTTTTAACCTGCTTAATAACACAGCTCGGATTATTTCAGTCATTGAAAAGGCGGATTTTCCCTGAAATGCGTCAGCCAAGATCAAGTGTTGCTTTTACCTTCCTACTGGTTTAAACCAGAAACTGTAAATTAGATTTTTATGGACGATAAAAAGCAAGATATAAGCCATGGATTGGCATTTAAAAAAATTATTGATCTATTCGATTCTATTCAGTTTTATTTATATAGCACCAGTTCACAACAAAAGTCACCTCATGGTGCTTTTACACTGTAAGGAAAAGACCCTGCAGTATTAGAGAGAAAACCCCAACAATCAGACGATCCCCTATGAGCAAGCACTTGGTGACTGTGGGAAGGAAGAATTCCCTTTTAACAGGAAGAGACCTCCAGCAGAACCAGGCTGAGGGAGGGGCAGCCATCTGCAAAACATCCGAGACCTTTGGGTTGTCACCTGTTTGTCCATTACAAACCTTGTAACTGCCACAGGAGCTGACTTGTTTAATGGATCTTTACCAAACTTCGTGTGGTTAATACCTGCAATGGGTAGAACATCTGAAAACATTTATGAGATTGTGGGGTCAAAGGTCAAAGTCACATAGAGTCATTAATGAAATTTTTGTTACCGTCACGGGAGCTTACTGGACGGCTGGATCCTAGCCAAATGTCGTAAACTTAATTGCCATGATGGGTAGAAGAAGGTTATTTCCTGGAGAAATAACTATATTAGGAAGTTACCAAATAACCATGGTGTGATATAATACAGTGCATATTTTTCCTCATCTCTCCTTAGCTATGGCCCATGAAGTGGAGCCTACACGGGATATTCGCTGTGAGTTTTGCGGGGAATATTTTGAGAATCGTAAAGGCCTCTCCAGCCACGCCCGCTCCCACCTACGGCAGATGGGTATCACAGAGTGGTCTGTCAATGGCTCGCCTATTGACACCCTGAGGGAGGTTATGCACAAAAGAGGGGTAGGTGGTTCCTCACGTTCAGCTCAAGGAGTGAAGAAAGAGTCGAGCCAAGGAGCCAACAGCCCCCCATGGGAGAGCACAGGGGGCGCCAGTGGCTCCGAGGGTTTTGGTGTTTCAGGTTACCAGTCCTCCAAATTCCGTAAATCTCCTCTCAGCTTGCTGCAGTCAGGGTCAAGGCTCCATAAGCAGGGCTTGGCTTCTGCTACCCCATCTGCAGGGAAGTTTTTCAGGATGTCCCCACTGGGGAAAAGGCCTCTGTCTGAGGAGGCCCAGTCAGTGGAGGCTTCCCACTCATCTCCACATCAGCTTAAGACTTTCTCATCCCTTCCATATGATTTCTCCTTCAAAAGAAAACCTTCCCCAGACAAGCATGGACACCAGGGTAAGTCATACTTTTCCCACTTACTCTGACCTCCATCTGAAACTGATCATTATTCTTTGAAAAAATTAAAAGAAAAAACTTCTCTTCACTCCTTCCCTGTATTTTTCAGATCCCAGTTGTGAGCTGTGCGGTTTCTTTTTTGAGAACCGTAAGGCTTTAGCCAGCCACGCGCGAGCCCACCTGAGGCAGTTTGGCGTGACTGAGTGGTGTGTAAATGGATCACCTATTGAGACGCTCAGCGCTTGGATGCGCAGCAGGCCGCAGAAGGTGTTGGAGATGCACCGCAGCTACATGCAGGGTAACCGCACTGCCCTCAAGAAGGTGAGGAGTGGCGGTCAGTCGTCAGTAATGCATTTTAGTTGGATAACTCAGGTCACTGCAAGTGTTTTTTTATTAACCCATTGAGCTGCTTGGTTTTATTTTTGTTCCTGTGATACAGTGCTGTGCCAAAGTCTTGAGCCACCCCTTTTTTTTTCCTTTGCATTTTACTTCCAGGGAGCTAGACTTTGTTGTACTTTTTAAGTGGTTTTGAGCAATAATTCTCCAGGCTGTCTGGACATCTTTCAAATGTTTTCTTTGGATATTGGCTGCTTTTTTTTTTTTTAACTCACTTTCAGTCTCGTCCTTGTACCTCACCATTTTTAGAGGAGTGTTTTTGTTTGTCAAACCACTTAATGCTGACCTATGAATCACTCAAGGATGAAAAAGGTACCACAACGGATGAACTAGTGTTGTGTCTACACATAATAGACAACTTAGCAAAGAACCAGTTCAGATTGCGTCTAGTCAATTTGTTTAGCAGCCTGTTGCAAAAACACATCGTTCGTTCCCATTTCGTTAGTTGAATCTAAAAAAATACCAAAGATAACAGTTTGATGGGCATAAAATAGTATTTTTGCACCAATGATGTGATTCTCAAAGTGCTATTAGCAGAAACTTGGCGTGTCTCAGCATGGTGTGCAGTGTGTCCTTAAAAAAATTTGAGGAAACTGGACAAGTGGAGGACAGAAGGAATGTCAGGCCTAAAAATATATCTACAGCAGATAAATAGTATCTTCAAGTCATATCCTTAAGAAATAGGACCTGACACAGGACCTGAGAGATACATCTGGCACTTGAGTTGATTCATTTCAATTTTAATTACATAGCACCAATAAAAAGGCACCTCAAGGCATTTTGTAATGAAAAGTAAAGACCCAGCAATATTTGAGAGAAAATCCCAATAATCAGACAATCCCCTATGAGCAAACACTTTGCGATGGTGGGAAGGAAGAACTCCCTTTTAGCACGAAGAGACCTCCAGCAGAACCAGGCTCAGGGAGGGGCAGCCACCTGCTTCGGCTTATTGTGGGATGAGGTTAAAAGAAAGAGTAAAAAGAAGTGCACAGAGACACAAGGACAAAACACTAACTATAGGAGACACAAGACAAAAATGAATGACATGCAATAGCGGTTTATAAATGCATAGGGAGTGAAAAGAAGAAATGCTCAGTGCATCATAAGAAATTCCTCAGCGGCCCAAGCCTATTGAATCATAACTAAGGGAGGGTTCAGGGTCACCTGATCTAGCCCTCACTATGGCTTTATCAAAAAGGAAAGTTTAAGCCTAATCTTAAATGTAGAGAGGGTGCCTGTCTCCTGAATCCAAGCTGGGAGCTGGTTCCTCAGGAAAGGGGCCTAAGAGCTGAAGGCTCTGCCTCCCCTTCTGCTTCTTCAAAACTTTAGAAACCACAAGTAAGCCAAATACTCTGAGAGTGACGTGAGCTATGAAGTCTACAAGATATGATTGGCCTGATAATTCAAGGCTTTGTATGTTCAGTAAGGAGAAAGATTTCAAAGTTGTCTACTGTTTGCTGGAGCTTCATCAGAAATGGTCTCAATAGAAAGAAGAAGAAAAGGCTAAGGTATACCAAATTACACGAGGAGTGGATTGAAAATCATTGTAAACATGTCTTATGGACTGATTAACATAAATTTGAAATTTTTGGTTCAAATTGTCTTCGATATGTACAGAGGTACAACAGAAAGTGTCTACAGCCATCTGTAAAACACAATGGAAGCTCTGCCATGGTTTGGGGCTGCATTTCGGCCAGTGGTGTTAGGGATCTTCACAAAAGTAATAGAATTATAAATGCAGAAAAGTACCGTCACATTTTGATCCACCCTGCAATACCATCTAGAAAGCTTCTGATTGGCATCGGCTTCATTTTTCAGCATGGCAATGATCCCAAACACAGTGCCAGTGCAGTAAAAGCCTACCTGGACAGAAAAACACACAATGGAACACTATCAGTCACGGATTGGAGTCCCCAGAGCCCGGACTTCAACATTAATGAAGCAGTGTGGGATCATCTTGACATAGAACTGAACAAAAGGCAGCCAACATCCAAAGAAGAGCTTTGGACTGTCGTTCAAGAAGCGCGGAGAACTATTCCTGAAGACTACTTGAAGAAATGACAAGAAAGCTTGCCTATGAGAACTCAGGCTGTGTTGAAGAATGAAGGTGTTCCACGAATTTTTGCACGTTTCAACGAATCGTTGCACATATCTCCCATTTTCCTACCAAAATACAAAGAAATGAGGGGTGGCTCAAGACTTTTGCACAGTGCCAAAGCAAAGTCCACTGCGGCCGATGTGAATGTTTGTTCTAATAGAAAAAATGCAAGATATCAGCAGAGATAATTGTGCCTCTGAAAAAAAAAAGTGTCACATCGATGTAATAAAAGATCCTAACCCACTGTGCTACTTTCCCGACACACTCACTTTCCTCGCAGCGTCTTTGAATAGGCGTCATGCTCGGAGATCTAACGAGCCCCAGCTGGTGGCACGACAGACATTTTGTGTCTTGGAAAGCTTCAGACGTGTTGTCTCGCAGCTTTGAGCCTTACTGTAGATCCTGTGTCTTTACACCCAGCAAAAATCACTGTGGGGACAGATGCCAGAACAACTCAGCTATTGACTTGATAGTTGCCATAGTAACCAGGGTGCCTGGCAGCTTATGTTTCATCTTCAGATAAATTATGGCATGCTGTTGATAGAAGAAAATATATGGGGTTTTTTTTCCTTCTTTTTTCCCCTGTCTGAATTAGTTGCTGGTGCATTTGCGTCACTGTCTCACCTTTTCCCTGAGCTGTGATGTGACACACATACAGAATGGATTACCTTTTAAATGTCCTTGTAATCTTATTGTAAAGGGTTTTTCATTGTGGCGTAGTCAACCCAACCTATCTGTAGGTATAGGACCAAGCAGTGACTATTGTCTTTGTTAAAAAGGGAGCGGTATTGGGGAGACTATCTGGCAGCTATTTTGGGACTTTAACGTTCCTTTGTCCCTGCTGCCTTTCTTATTGCTTTGTGTGATAATGAGTCTTAAAAAACTGCTCTTGACCCCAAACATATCGGAGATTACAGCACTTTGCGAAAATCTTGAGCCATTTCTGTATAATTTGCTCAAAAAAATGGGAAGTAGGTGCAGCAGTTTATTGAAACATGCAAACATAAGTGAAAATACAGCACATAAGGCAAAAACAGTTTGCATAGTTCTGACCAGCTTGAATGTCAGTATTTGGTTTGACCACATTTTTTCTTCAACACAGCCTGAACTGTCAAGGCACGTTTTCTTGTCATTTCTTTAATTAGTCTTCAGGAATAGTTCTCCAGGCTTCTTAAAGGACATTCCAAAGCTCTTTTTGGGATGTTGGCTGCCTTTTGTTGAACCTGCACTGCTTCGTTAATGCTGAGATACAGTCATCGCTCCATAAGACCTGCTGCAACTGACTTTCAGTCCAGTTCCTGTGTAATTTGGCGTACTTCAGCCTTTTTGCCCCGTTTCCCTTCCTTAAGAGTTTTTTGACAGCCACTCTTCCATTAAGACTGTTTCTGATGAGGCTTTGGTGAATGGTAAATGGTTTATCCAAAAACCCAGATGCTTCTTTCAGGTCCTGTGTCAGGTTTTTTCTGGATTTTTTTTCCCCCTTTTGTCCTCCGCTTGTCCAGTGTCCTCAAAAAAAAAAAAAAAAGTAAGGACACACTTCATGTTGTGCTGAGACATGCCAAGTTTCAACTAATAACTCTTTGGGAGTCACCTTATTAGTCAAAAATACTATTTTATGACGTGTTTTTGTAACAGGCTGCTAGTAACAAAGTGCTTGAAGACACAATTTAAAATGGATTCTTTGATAAATTGTTATATTTAGACAACACTGGTTCATCACTTGTATCATGTGCCTTTTTTATGCTCAGATGATTCATAGAACAGTATTAAGTGGCTTAGCAAACAAAGAAGTGACAGGAATAAAAAACTATTCACAGAAGATGAACAGTATCTGAAAGTCATGTCCTTAAGAGGAAAAAAAATCCAGCAAAAACCTGACAGAACCTGAGAGATGCATCTGGCCCTTCAATTGATACATCTACTTCGCCAAGTCCTCATCAAAAATGATCTCAGTGGAAGGGTGGCTGTGAAGAAACCACTCTTCAGGAAAGGAAACATGGGGAAAGGCTGAGATATGCCAAAATTGGACAAAAACTGGACGGGTGAGGCTCTGTCATAGTTTGGAACTATACTTTTGCCAGTGGTGCTGGAATTCTTGTCAAAACTGATGGAATTTTAGGGCAGAAAAATACCATAAGGTTTTGATTCACCATGTGAAACCATCTGGAAAGTGTCTTATTGGCAGGCACTTCATTTTTCAGCATGACAATAATCCCAAGCACACTGCCAATGCAGTAAAAGACTACCTGGATAGAAAAAACACACAATGGAACACCATCAGTGGATTGGCCTCCTGAGAGCCCGGACCTCATCTTGACAGAATGGAATAAAAGGCAGCCAACATCCAAAGAAGAGCTTTGGAATGTCCTTCAAGAACTATTCCTGAATACTACTTAGAGAAATGACAAGAAAGCTTACCTAAGAGAGTTCAGGCTGTGTAGAGGATAAAGATGATCATACCAAATGCTGACTTTCAAGCTGGTTAGAATTGGATTATTAGGCAAGTTGCATTTTTTGAGGATTAGTTTTATCGTTTAACAACAACAGTGCTCTTGGTCAATCCAGAATATTAATAAACCTCAAACTTGAATATTTAAGGAAGTGAAAGTGAGGTATTGGCTTTTGAACCAGAATATCTGTGTGCGCACATCAGGCAACTATTAGTGTGCAGAATTATTACTCAAAAACCAAAATATATTACCATCTCACTTGTTTATTTTCATCTGTTAAAGTGAGAATAAGAAACAACTCAAACTTCACAAATAAACACTTCTGACATTTCAAAAAAAATGAATCAGTGATCAATATAGCCACTGTTCTTTTCTGTAACACTCAAAAGTCTTCCATCCGTGGAGTCTGTCAATTTGTTGATCTCTTGACCATCAACTTTTTTTGCAGCAGCAACCACAGCCCCCCAGACACTGTTCAGAGAGGTGGACTGTTTTCCTTCACTATACATCTCGCATTTAAGAACGGCCCACAAGTTCTCAATAGGGTTTAGGTCAGGTGAGGAAGGGGGCCATGTCATTTTTCTTTCATCTTTAAGGCCTTTACTGGCTAGCCACACGGTGGAGTACTTTGATGAATGAGATGGAGCATTGTCCTGCAAAAAAATCATGGTCTTCTTGAAAGATGCAGACTTTTTCTGTACCACTGCATGAAGAAAATGTCTTCTACAAACTGGCAGCAGGTTTGGGAGTTGAGTTTGAGTCCATCTTCAATCCAAAACAGTCCAACAAGCTCATCTTTAATAATTCCAGCCCATACCAATACCCCACCTCCACCTTGCTGGTGTCGGCGTCAGAGTGGAGTTCTATGGCCATTGCTGATCCAACCACAGGCCCATCCATCTGGTCCATCAAGAGTCCCTCTCATCTCATCAGTCCATAAAACCTTTGAAAAAAATCTGTCTTCATATATTTCTGGGCCCAGTCTCTGCTTTTCAACTTGTGTGTCTTGTTCAGTGGTGGTCGGGTTTCAGCCTCTCTTACCTTGGCCATGTCTCTGAGCAGTGAAGACCTTGTATTTCTGGACACTCCAGGTAGGTTGTAGTTCTGGAATATGACAGCACTGGAGGATAATGGCTTCCTGGTAGCTTCACGTTGAGTCTTCTCAAATCTTTGGCAGTTAATTTGCATCTTTTTCTCAACACATTTCTTGCGACCCTTTTGGGTATTTATAACAAAACGTTTGATAGTTCTGTGGTCACGTCCTGATACCTTGGCAAGTTGAAGAGTGCTGCATCCCTCTGAAAAATATTTGATAGTTTTTGACTTTTCAGAGTCTGTTAGATCTCTTTTCTGGCCCATTTTACCTGAGGAAAAGAAGCTGCCTAATAACTGTGCACACCTGATATAGGGTGTTGATCTCCTAAGGCCACACCCTCCCTCGTTACCCAAATGCACATCACCTTGTATGCGTAAATCCAATAGGCTTTCAATTTTATACGGCTTGAAGTTGGAAAGTATGGATAAAAATGAGGATATGGCCAAAATACTCACTTGCCTAATGATTGTACACGCAGTGTATGTTTGCATACATTTCAATAAATTGTTGCACCTATTTCTCATTTTCTGTGCATAAACTGCAGTGCTAATAATTCCTTAAAGCCTTTAAGTTGAGTACATGTGGCTTTTTGTAAGCAGGTAGAGACTTCATATTGATATTATGTGGCCTACAACTTTTTTTAATCATTTTTTTGTTTGGGCTCTCAGTTTGCGGTTACCGTTGCTGCATGTAATGGGGGTCACTGCCCCCTAATGCTCCTTTTAACACTGGCTTGAAAAAATTCGGTTTCTGTCTGGCTCTACACTTTATTGATATGATATGGTTGAATCATTAGAGCCAATACCAGAGGAAAAATGGATAGTGGTGTAATAGTGTCATCAACCCAGTGAGTCTGGACTGTGTTTTGGATGAAGAAATACTGCATTAGCACACGTTTTGAACGCCCACACTCTGACAACTTCTGTGATGATATCTTGTTTTTATAAACACATAGACCAACATATTCTGACCAGTCAGCACGGCTAATATAACTTGCATAAGTAAGTTTGCTGATCCAGGCACTATTTGGGACAACTGATTTAATTAGTGCTGTTATGTCAATATTGGTTGAAAATTGTCAGATGCACTGAGAGACCTTAAAGCTGTGCATTATATTATAAAACTAGGCAGCTATGCCTTATCCTTGGTGCTGAAAAACACAAGGTAGTAGATGTATGTGAAAGTACAGTATACACACACAAAACCTATGTTCTGTTGATTTCTGTAGTGAAATTAAGCACATACGACCTCTGGAACAAAATTAAACAGTGTGCCTTTTTTCAAATGTTACTACACTGTTAGAAACTTATGATCAGAAACAGTAATTTTCACATGCAGAAAAGTTTGGTAGCTTTGCTACGTCAGTTTGGCTGATACCACAGCTTTCTAACACTTTTCTGGAGCTAGTTAAACCTTTCTATACTTGATTAATGAATCAGCCACCCGTCCATGGAGATCTTTCCATGTTCAGAGATATTTTTTGGCTGGGCTGCACACACATGTCAGATTTTCAATGATTTACATCAGGGGCCAGTCCAAAAACCATCAGCATGTGTTTCTTCATGTGGCTTATTGTGGATTTTGAGGTCTGCCTGGGCCAGCTGTCCCGTAGTAGAACCTCTTTTTAGTTTCTGTGACTTAACTAATGGTATGATATGTAAAAGTCATAGACTTGCTGATATTTGGTGGAAAACACAATGTTATTTTTCTAAATTTCTGCACAGAAGATGTGCAGTTTTCTTTGATAGCTCTTTTTTGGACAGCTTTTTTAAAATGGTTTGCGGACCACTGTTTTGAAGCCCAAAGATGAGCATGTTGGCTGCTGCCTTCTTTGAAACCAGAGTGGGCAGTTGATCTGACTGAATAATCAAGGACATCTCACCCTCACTCGGTAGCAACTTGTCAATCACTGGGTAGCAGTGCCCTTTAGAATATCCTGCTTTATCACCTGTGATGTGCAGAGCTGCAGTAACTACAAAGGTATAAAGTTGTTCAACCATACCATGAAGATATGAGAAAGAGTAGTTGAAGCTAGGTTAAGAAGACAGGTGATGATTAGCAAACAGCTGTATGACTTGATGCCAAGAAAGAGTACTACAGATGAGATGCTTGTTTTGACAGTGCTGATGGAGAAGTATAGAGAAGGTCAGAAGGAGTTGCACTGTGTCTTTGTGGATTTAGAGAAGACATATGATAGGGTGCCAAGAAAAGAACTGTGGTATTGTTTGAGGAAGTCAGGAGTGACAGAGAGTTATGTGAGGGTGGTGCAGGACATGTATGATGACAGTGAGACAGAGGTCAGCAGTGTGGTAGGCGTGACAGATGAGGTCGAGGTGGAGATTATATCAGGGATCGGCTCTGAGCCCCTTCTTGTTTGCAATGGTGATAGACAGACTGAAAGTTGAGGTCAGGCCGAAGTCGCTGACTGACGCTGACGCTGACGCGGACAATTATGTTTGCAGATGACATTGTGATCTGTAGTGGGAGTATGGAGGAGGTGGAAGAGAGTCTGGAGAGGTGGAGGTATGCGCTGGAGAGAAAAAGAATGAAAGTCAGTAGAAGCAAGACAGAGTACATGTGTGTGAATGAGAGGGAGGCAGGTGGAATGGTGAAGATGCAAGGAGTAGAGGTAGTGAAGGTGGATGAGTTTAAATACCTTATATCAACCATTCAAAACAACAGACAGAACACAAGAGAGGTGAAGAAGAGAGTGCAGGCAGGGTGGAGTGGGTGGAGATGTGTGTCAGGGGTGATTTGTGA
>VUQH01016125.1:2881-15335 GCA_015106775.1 Etroplus canarensis | reverse complement strand
AGAGACAAAGTCTCTCAGAAGTAAAGATGGGCAGAGGTTCAGCAATCTGCCAGAAACTGTGCTTAAAAATTGTGAGGCAATTTTAGAAATATGTTCCTTAATGTAAAAATGGAAAGACATTGAATTTGCCATCATCTCCAGTACATGATATCATCAAAAGAATCAGAGAATCTGGAGATATCTCTGTGTGCAAAGGACACAGCCAAAAACCAATACTGGATGCTTGTGATCTTTGAGCCTTCAGGCAGTACTGCATTGCAAACAGGCAAAATTCTGTCATGGAAATCACTGCATGGGCTCAGGAAACCTTTCAGAAATGGGGGTCTGTGAACACAGTTTGCTGTGTCATCCACAAATATACACTACCAGTCAAGAGTCTGGACACGCTTGGCCATACTCCACTATGGCCAAGTGTGTCCAAACTTTTTTACGTATATATATGTGTGTGTGTGTGTGTGTGTGTGTGTACATATATATATAATAAATAATATATAGATCCGTAATGTTCAAGATCAGAATACTTATTTATCTTGAAAATTCTTATGTCACAATACTCTGGTAAATATACATAAATATGAATACTAGAAATATTGAAATAGAAATATGTATATAATAATACAAATGAATATATATCTATTAACATATTAACCCAATATACAGTGTGATACAATTAGGACAGCTGCAAAGTTATACATTCAGAATGAGTGAATGAGTGTGAGCATATAGATATATGAATGAATTGAAATGTAAATAGCAGTATGCAGAGGTTGCGGTACACCGGAGTGATGCCTGTGTCCCGTTCTCTGCTTGTTTTTTCCATCCTGTGCAGCAGAGCTGCTGCTGCTGCTGCTGCTGTCTACGTCAGAGCTGGCACTGCGGCGCAGCGTGGGGCTGCAGCATGGTGGGACAGAAGCGACGCGACGCGGACTGAAGAAAGTTTAAAGATGCCGCACAAAGCAGCGGGCTACACATGGCTCAAACGGAGCTCCAACCCAGTCGGCGCCTCCTGAGCAAGGACTGCCTGTGTAAACAAACACCGGCCTATGCGTCGCAGCCCTCGGGCACTCCACCTGCAAGATCTGTGAGCCAGGTGAGTCGTAGCGGGAGTAGTGGGTGTGGTGTCATATGTGTGCTGCATATAGGCCGGCGGTAAACTGGCGAGGCGGCTTTTTGGTTTACACAAAGCAGCGGAGCAGCAGCAGCAGCAGTGGGACGCGGGCTGGACTCTTAGTGTAATAATCTCTGTATAACGAAGGTATCGCACGTCGGCTGGCGAGGTGAGTCACGGTAACGCTGCAGCAATGCTCAAGAACTAACAGGCGCACACACACCCCCTCTAATATTCACATCCTGTACATATATTTAAATCTAATGAAAGAGCCGCGATCGTTGCTGTGGGCCTGCAGTCCAAAAAAAAACAACCAAAAACCGGAGGCAGTTTATAACTTTGGCTCAAACCTCGCAGATGTGTGCTGCTTTTAAATAAATGAAACATCCTAACTTTGATTAAAGAAAGGTAAAGTGCGCATGCGCCGACCTGGCGTGCAGACTGTTACAGACGCTCAGTTTATTTCTTCAGTGTTTTAAGTTTCTCTTGCTTTTTTAAATTTCTTAATCTATCTGTTTTTAATTGTTTACGCTGCCAAGCAACCCCCTCCCCCCATGGGATTAACAAAGCTTTCTGATTCTGATTCTAATCATCACAGAAAACTACTTAGTGGTTACTTCAGTAAAACAGCAGTACTGTTATTATAGCTTGTTTATTTCAAGGAAGTAATTTGGTTGCTCTCTGTAGATAATAGCGGCTCTGTACTAAAAAGGAAATGTTGTTTTTCCTTTTCTACCAGCTCACCAGAACTACAGGTGAGTACACCTGCAGTTGGAGCGCACCTGTTGGCCACATCCCCTTGTTGTCTAGAATGATCTATCGTTGCCTGAGAGTACTTAAAATATTTGGGAACTTATACTGTGAAAACACCATGGTGTGCTCACTATAAACAAAGTTTTAACACTACTTCAGTGCGGGTGTAAGAGTGAGATTTATCTTCTGTGATGGTAAAAAACCAAACTGTTGTTTCTCACATGTTATAAACTCTTTTGAAAGGGAACCATGTGTGGTGAGCAAGTGTACCAAGAAAATAATGACTGTTTAAAATCACGTGGGACTCGTGGGTTTGATTTTATTGCTCCTCCCACACCAGTCTCCTGTAGAAGACTGAGCTTCCATGTGGCCTGCTTGATTGCTCCCTCAGGGCACCTTCCTGGGTTTGGAGGTGTTAATAGAGCACTCTGAGTGTCCCTCATACTGCCTTATTAATAAACACACAGCCACAAGGAATGTTTTTAATTTCTGTGCTTTCTAGTCTCTTCAGGATAGTCATAAATACAGGACCAAACAGTTTAGTCTGTATGTGAAGATTCTTTATTGAAAGTTATAAATCACACACTGTTATTAATTAATGGAAGCAATATGAAATACTTTTTACACATGTATTCTTTATTGCCATTGTCCATTATAATCCAGGTTCTTCTTACGGGTTATTTTAAAGAAATAGTGAAAGTAAAAGCATATTTGCACTTTACTTAAATATTTAAATACTTAAATAACACGTTGCTACTTTATATTTTCATTAATCTACTACACAACCCAAAGCAGTATGCCAGAAACCTGGGCATTATTTTTGATCATTGTCTTAATTTCAACCAGCACGTCAAAAGTCTAGTCCAGTCTTGCTTTGTACAGATGAAAAATATTGCAAAGGTCAGACGAGTACTTCCAAATCATATAAAGGAACGTCTTTCCTCCAGGTTAGATTATAGCAACTTGTTGCATACATGTATAAATAATGCATCAGTTTCCCCTCTACAGTTAGTTCAAAACACAGCAGCAAGACTCCTGCTGAAGGGAACACTCCAGTCCTTGCAGTACTTTACACTGGCTTCCCATTTGCAAAATAATCCAATTTAAGATTTTATTGATTACTTTAAATCACTACATGGTGTGGCTCCAGAATCAGAATCACTCCACTTTATATCTCAGAACATTTAACACCTTATACTGTCCTCATATCCCTCGGATCAGAGAATCAGTTACCGTTACAGGTTCCACGATCTGGGCTTAACCCTCTGGAGTCCACGGATGCCCCGGTGCGTCCATATCACATGACCACAAATGACGTGAAATAGCTGCAAGACGTAGTCTCGCTGAGTCTCCGTTTCACCTTGTGTTGAAAATACAGACTTCAAACCACATACCAGTTTTTAAATCATGAATGAATGAATGAATGAATGATAAAGTCATGACAAATAATGTGCGCCATGATTTTTCTGTGCGTTTGGTGCACTTTTGGTGCAGGAAGAAACGGGAAGGAAGGCAGGAGGGATAGTGAATGCTCCCTTGTATCCTCCACCAAGGGGTTGCCACAGCAGATTAATCCACATTGGTAATTTGGCAGAGGTTTTATGCTAGATGCCCTTCCTGATGCAAGCGGGGTGAGAGGGGCTGTGTCCCCATCTGGAATCAAACCAGGGACCTTTCAACTGTAAGGCCAATGTGCAAACCACTACACTACAGGGGACATGCAGGAGAGAGAATGCTTGCAAGCAAAAAAAATCCCACCCATTATCCAACTGGTGAAAAAAATGCATCTTATTAGCCAATCAAAACATGGTTGTTAAGGAAGAGGGGAATGTTTTGGGAGCAAAACAGAGAGAGAGATTTGAGAGCTTTGTGATGTTGTGATGAGTCCCTGTGTGTTGTGGTGGACAGAAACAGTTTTTCTGGAGTGTCACAAATAATTTGTGTGGCATCTTATTGCAACACCCGATTGCTTTGTAAATATATGGACAAAAAACAGCTGAGACATTGCCTGCATTTTAAGTAAAAAGTTGCTATAACTTTGTTGTTTGCTAAATTTATGCATAAGTTTTTGAAGTTTACACTTTATATTTTCATTCTAAGTTATAAAAATGGTTTGTTACACATGGTTGTGATTTTCAGTTTTCCTACTCAGATTTTTTTTTTTGCGGTTTTGTATCCAGTGTGTTAAAACAGTATGTCAGAATGAAAAAAAAAACAACTGTAAATTTACACAGTGAAGTTGTGTTGAAAAAAATGACACCAAACAAGGCAAGGTAAACAGTTTTTAAGTAAAAGAAATATAAAGGTCAAGTCAAAAATGGCCAGTTATACCCCAGAGTGCAGAGGGTTAAAACAAAGGGTGACTGTGCTTTCACTGTTTTAGCCACAACGCTGTGGAGAAAACTTTCTTTCTCTATTAGATCAGTACAGTCAGTTCACTGATTCAGCAAACTTAAAGAATGTTTTTGATTTCTTTTTTTAAGCTCATTTTATGTGTTTCTTTTAAAAATAATGTTTTATTGTTCTATTTTTTAAATTCTGTGAAGCACCATGTAACTGGTTTAGAAAGGTACTATAGAAATAAAGATTGTCGTTTTTACCATTATCATTAGTGGTATGTAGTAGTCTGAAGCTCATGATTGTAAATGATTTCTATTTTAATAGACAGCTTTAGTTCAATTATGCATAATACAAAATAAATAATAGTAAAATGTGTTGCTGTGCTGCTGTGTAATAATGTGAATTACACACAGTAGAGATATTAATATAATATAAATGGTATGTTACTGACAGAGGTCATACTTCTGCTTTTTTGAGTACATAATGCTTTAATAGACACATGATAATAACACTTTTTAGTTAAAACTTCTGTTTTTCTACTCTTGTAAAGTCCAAAACTTGTAGTCACATCTCTTTTCCACACTCTCTTTCTTGCTACACTCCACTTCCATTTCTCTTCCATCCAGCCTGCAGGATGAACTTCAAGAACCTGAGAGAGTACCTGGCCTGGCTGTACTACCAGTACCTGCTCATCACTGGCATCTATGTCCTGGAGCCCTGGGAAAAATCCATCTTCAACTCAATCCTTTTCTCTGCCGTCGCGATGGTCGTCTACACCTCATATGTCTTCGTGCCCATCCACGTGCGCTTGGCACTGGAGTTTTTCTCTGGGATCTTTGGTGGACAGCCTGAGAGCACCATGGCACTCATGAACTAAAACAAGAGAGGGAAAAAAACACATGAAGGTAAAGACACAGTGAACAGGTGGATTAGCATGAGTCCGTAAGTCATTTCCTACAACTTAACTTCCTAGCACCTGGAGCACCTTCTTTACAACACGGTCATCCTAAACGACAGCAGTCAGCCACCTCTGTGAATAAAGACTGAAAAATTGATGGAATGATGTGGAAATCAGCGCCTTACTCTCTTCTTTACATCCCAAACCCTCCAGCCTTACCTCATGGTATTAGACACTCAGCAGAACGTTGCTTTCACACACGCCCTGTGAAATCTCTTTTAAAATGTTGTTTGTCCTGTCTGTTCTTTTTTTTTCAGCATATGTCCTGTGTCACTCCATACCGCCTATGGGTTTTGCATGATAGGGTCATACATGGGTAGTAGATTTGCATGCTCATCTCACTACAAAACACTACTGGACTCTTTTCTTTCTATTCTGGCCTCTTAAGATTTAGTCTTTAAAGGAGCATTAACACAGTTTTATTTGTACCTTCGGTCGCTCCCTTGTACTCTCCCCAAGGGGTCTCGACAGCAGATTAATCCGCATTGGTAAGTTGTAGTGTTCATAAAAGCTGGAGACTTGTTAGAGACAGATTAAAAAAGAAACAATCTTAATCCAAGCCCAACATGAGATAACTGTATTGTAGCTTGTTTAAAGTCACTACTTACTATATAGTGCACTTCTATTACCCTCATCATCTTATGGTGTCTGAATTCAGAATCCAGAAAGGGTCCTCAAAAGTTTCAAAAACACCAATCAAACAAAATGAAGATTTTTAACAAGTGCCTGACTTCTCAATTTAGAGCTCACTACAGAGTCAGTTGTCAAGTGTTGCATATGGACTAAGTGAGTGGGAGATTTTACATACAGCAAAAACTTCCTTTGGAGGCACAGAAGGGATTAGACAGCAGGCTCCGTTGGAAAAGTAATGTGACAAGTAAAATGAATTTGAAATGTAACATCAGTGAAGTTTACTTTTGAGTTATATGTATGTTTGCTTGTATGTGTGATGCCATGATATCCTAAAATGTTTGACATGCATCTGGTTTTGAATCACCTGTTTCAGTTGCTTTTATGATTGAGTAAATTTCACATTTCACGTAGACATTATGGAGCTGAGAGACCTGATAGAAAGCCCAAGCTATGCAATGAGTCTTAAAATGTCATGACTCTGTTGAACAGTTTGTCCCAGGTCTACACTCAGTTTTCCCACTCAGTATGAGTCGTACGCCAAAATAAAATAATAGATATGTTCTGAGTCCTCACTCTTTATTGCTAGTTTTTTTAACTGTTGGTATGTCAGGAAGGTGTGCTCAGCTCTGGGCATGAACAAATATTGATATAACACACCTTTGTGTTTAAGGCTTGACTTTATTAATTACACAATTTAAACTCTGAAGTCAAAGCTGTCACATGCAGAAAATTCTACAGGCAAATTAATCCGATGAAAAGGAAAGCCTGACTGGCTGACCATAGTCTTCCTCATCTATAGTTGATCTATAGAATGAACCAGAAATTGAGTTATTGTGTGTCTGGTAGCTGTGATGAGCATTGTGTATAGTTTTTTTTCTTGCTTAAGGTAGTTTTTAATTATTTGTGCTCTGGGTCAAGGGCTTGCTGGTTATATTTTCTTAAGTTAACTTTATTTATATACACTGGTAAATGCTTGGCTGGTTACAATGTCAATTACCAAACTTTTTTGATTATTTATATCTGCGTTTTGTCTTGTGACCATAAGTTTGTGCTTTTACTTTGTTTCTCCACCTTGAAGTACTTTTATAGTGTCACTGGTTGCATCATTTCATTTCCATTTTGATAAACATTTGCTGACATACCTGACATTTCCAGCTCCAAGAATGAAGAGCTTTCTGAGAAGCATTTTTTTTTCACTGTTCACAATATAAATGTTTTATTTATACATGATAGCAATGCATCACTGCAATAATCAGAAAATAAATGCATCTGAAGATACTTGTACAGCTCTTCTCTTTCTGATTATTTACCAGTACTTTTAAATATGTATTCATACAGCATGCCAAGTATATCATCAGTTAAGCAGAGCAGCTTCTTTGAAATTAAAAAAGGAAAAACAAAAAACTATGGGCAGAAGATTTCAAACCCAAAAGACTGCACCACATAAAACGAATTCAAACAATAAGAGGCAGAGCTGCCAAACCTGTTTTTCCTTAACAGAGCAGAAATGAATGGCTCCAGGCCATGCCGTCCCTGCTTCAGACATTATAACCTGTCCATATCTACAAAGCTGTAGTAACCCCAAGCCTGCCACATTTGCCATCATTGTGATATAATTTAACCTAGCACTTGTGGAATGGTGCAACATGAAAAAGGCTAAAGTAAGAATGGTACAGGACATTTCTGCTCAAATGTCAACATGAATGTGGATGAATGTGCAAGCAATAGCTTTGGTTATCATTTAAGCTACAGTAGAGGGTTTGCCAAGGTTTACGTGTTGTAACCAAACACCTCCACTTTTTTGGTGTTTTTTTTCCAGGGTGTTGGAACACAATAGCTGCAATAGCCTCACTTCTTAACCCACACACCCAGGCTCTTCTACTGAAAACCTTTCATTTCCTCGTGTCTCTTGTCCTATCCTCTTTCCCACCCTGCACTATTTTTAAAAAAATTTTACTTCCCTTCCTCTTCTAACATATAAAAAAGCTGTGTACTGCATTTTCTTATACCCCATATATAATGCAAGTTTGGCTTCTGCCTCAGAATCTTTGAAAAAGTGTTTTCTGTTTACACTGCCCTTCTTAATTTGTGTCCCATGAAGGAAGAGGTTAAGGGTTATCTCCATAATGACAAGGTGTAAACAAAGCTATCTGCAAACTCAAACTCTCTTATAATGCTGTTGGAGATGGTGTATTGTTTCCATTGTGTTTATATGTCACCTGTGAGTGTTTCATCAAAATAAAAATGGTGAACTCCCAGCAACTGTTGGATTCAAAGACTGAGAGGCACATGAAACAGAAGAAAATGAATATATGCATACCAGTGCTGCCGCCACCACCACCACCACCAGGTTTCATTTTACAAGGCAACCCCAGAAAGTATTCAAATATTAATATCACTGTCAACATTTGATAACACCTTGTGCTCTGGCTCAGGCCTCACACAAACACACAGCTTAAGCTCTGCATGGAAAAAACCTCTTCCATTAGCTATTGTTCAGCTCTACCTTCCTCCAGGCACTGAGTGTCTATACCGTCCATAACCTACAATGATATCAATACACTTACAAATACACACAAGTATTACAGCTAGTACATGACCTTTTGATGACTTCTGTTAGGGATGATGTTGGTAACATACAGAGCTGCTTATTTCTCTTTATATGCTCTCTCCCATAATCTGTCTCTCTTTGGTCTCTCATCTCCAACCGGTAGAGGCAGATGGCTGCCCCTTCCTGAGCCTGGATCTGCCAGAGGTCTCTTCCTCTTAAAAGAGAGTTCTTCTTTCCCATAGTTGCCAAGTGCTTGCTCATACTGGATTGTCTGATTGTTGGGATTTTCTTTCTAATACTAAAGGTTCTTTAGCACCTCGAGGAGACTTTTGTTGTCAATTGGTGCTAAATAAAAATTGAATTAAATTGAAAATTGAATTGAATCAAATTGTTTATTATTAGGGACAAACACATAGTAAGCTGCATACCTCAGCATATACAGCCAATAGATCACTTTCCAATGCATCACTAGTTGGGCTGCTCAAATATTTGAAACACAACACTAGAATACATGCAGAACAGCCCGAAACACAAACATGAACAAACAAGACACAATGCCCAAAATGCAAACAATTTCGTACCACTGTGTTGTGTCCTGTGTAAATAACAAATACTTCTCTTAGAAGAGTACAGGCTATTCCTTAGTTTCACCAACCATGTTTAATGGACTGTGTCATAATATGATATATATAAAATTATATCAAAGTACCTTAAAACAAAATCTAGTCTCGTACTTGCACTGAAAACAGTTTCACTGCTTAAATTAAGCACCTTGTAACATTTACCAGTGAAGTGCCATCTATCCATTTTCTTCCACTTGTCTAATTTGGGGTTGCAGGAGCCTATCCTAGCTTCCATAGGGTAAGAGGCAGAATGTACCCTGGACAGGTTGCCAGTCTATTGCAGGGCTAACACAGAGAGACAGACAACCACTCACACCTACAGCCAGTTTAGAATCACCAGTTAACCTAACCCCACATCTTTGAATTGTGGGAGGTAGCCAGAGTACCCTCAGAGAACCCGCACAGGCATAGGGAGAAGATGTAAACTCCACACAGAAAGGCCCCAGTTGCCTGGTGGATTTGAACTGAGGACCTTCTTGCTGTGAGGCAACAGTGTTAACCATGCCATAAATGTATTGCAACTTTATCTGTTTTAGCCTGTGCCTAATAATGAGTTTGCTACAAAATCAGTATATTTTATAGACTTCTTATTAATTACTGTGTGTGACCATAGCTGTTTGCTTAACTGTCTCTTTGTCATTAACATTGCTCAAAATCCACCAGGCTGAATTTAGTGAAACTTGGTAGAGAGGTAGAGGGTGGGAAAAGGAAGGAGTCTTTATATTTTGGTGCTTATGTGAATCATTTCGAGAGGGGTTTGAGAGTGCCTCTTTAGGTTTTTAGGCAACTATCTAAATGTTTTCCAGGTGCCTCCAGAAGACTCAGCCTTGTGATTCATTTTACAAAATGTAGCTTGATAAGTCACTTGTGTCAACATCTATAGCCTACTATCAAAGAAAAAACAAGACAATAACCTGTTATTATAATGCATTTTATTGCCATTCACCAAATTTCCTTTGAGAGAATACTGTTTGCTTAGGTGGGTGTGTGTGTCTGGGTTTGTGTATGTGTCTCTACCTCTGTTGTCATTCGGGTGGGGTCTTGGTTAAACAGTCATTGTAACTGTATTTTTCCTTGTAGCCTAATTGTTCATATAGAATTTATGAAAAAAATCCTATTTATACAAAGATTAAATTTCCTATACATATACATGGATGTTCCCATAAAACTGAAATCTTTAGCTACTGTAACCCTGCCACTCTCTGTGCTCTTACTCCGGCTGTTTGCTTTTCCTTTTTTAAATGGCCCTTTAAAGATTTCATTTTGAATAAAAAAATGTTGATACACAGAGAGGAACACGGGTTTGTAAACACATTAGTGAAAAAAAAAAAAATCACATACTCGGCAAACAATAGGCATAAATCATATTAGATACATGAGCATAAGCAGAAACATCACTCACGACATTAAACCCACCAGAGAGAGCTGGAACAAGTCCAACCCATGGAGGCCTCACCTGTGTCCACAAGAACCAAGATCTACTGACACAGAAAATCCTCAGAGGACCCCTGCCCATCAGTACCAAATAAGCAGGTGATTTTAATGCTGTGGCTATAATTTGGGGACATAATCACACAGGATTTAACCTACACATGGAATATGTTGTTTATGCCAACATATCTAGGCCTATGTGTGCAATCAAACAAGCTCAGTGCTGTGGCATTTAAAACCATTGTACAGTTATTGCAAAATTCCTTATTGATCAAAGGAGGAATTCAGCTCCCAGATTTGCATCTGAGCTATGAATCAGCCGATATGAACTTAGGAGTGGCTGCTGACCTGATAAAAAACCTCAGTCTTTCAAGGTGTGAATTTACAAGCCAAACCCAAGAATGGACGAGGGACTTTTTACTACACTATGTTGTTCTAGCTTTGACCATAGAGCAAAAAATGAAAAAGTAGTGTACACTCCTAAATACACAGGTGAGAGCAATATCACCATCGCTGGATATAATAGACTGTAAAGGATAAAGTAAGGCATAATCTCAGCTAAAATGTCTCTTGTACATACACCAGATTTATTATATGCATGTGTTTGTGTAAAGAAAGAAAAAGCCTGCCACCAAGTGGTCAAAGGGGAAATAATGTAGTTAAAAGAGGGGTTACCCCTACAGTCAGGATGTCCAATACAAGTGCTGTTACGGTTTCATTAATTTGATCTATCTGTGCTAAAATTAATTAATAAAAAAAATGCACTGGCCCCATTAAAGACTAGGTTAAGAAAGGGCAGGACAGCCAGGTGTTGAAGCACAGTGTGGGGCACTATAAAATTTACCACTCAGCTGTGTGATCACATTACAATACCACTGCACATGATTCCACTACAAACCCAGGTGCTACCGTGAAACCCAATGCCCTGCGTGCACACACTGGGTGCGCACACGGGGTGAACCTTTAGCTAAGGTTTGCTATCTTTCAACATCTTTATACATGAAGGAAGGAAATTTGTGCCCAGTTTATTAGGGGAGGGTAATAAACAGTTAGTGTGAGTGGGTGGGGTCCTCTGCTCCTAAATCTGCTGATGTAATTATCCTCTATGGAAGGGAGGCTGCTTTGAGTGAGCTTTTTAGCAGTTTTCACCACCCTCTGCAGCGCCTTCCTGTCAGCATCAGAGCAGCTCCTGTACCAGGTGGTGATGGCGAAGGTCAGTGAATTCTCCACCACACACTGGTTGAAAGCTGCCAGGACTGGAGAGCTGAAGGGGGTCTGCCTCAGCCTCCTGAGGAAATTTAAGCATTGGGTGGGCTTTCTTTTAAATGTTGCTGGTGTTAATAGCCCACGTCAAGTCTTGGAAATATGGACTGCATAGTACTTGAAACTCTGGACCATTTCCACAGCTACTCCTCTGATGAGGAGTGGAAGGGAGGGAGGGGGAACGTGCAGCTACTCCTCTTAAAAATCCATAACTAATTCCTTCGTCTTCCCCACACCGATGCAGAGATTATTCAGTCAGCACTGATCAACCAGGTCTTCCACCTCCTGCTCGCCGTTGCGGAACATCAGCTCTAACTGGATGTCCAGCAAAGCAGGCATTTGTGAAAAGCATGTACAGCAGGGGGCTCAGGACGCACCCATGGAGGGAGACGGTGTTGAAGGTGATGGGGGAGGATGAGACGACATGGATTCTGACGCTCTATGGCTGGTGCGTCAGATAGTCCAGTACCCAGTTAAAGAGGGATAGTGGTAGTCCAAGCAGCAGTTTATTGACTAAAGTCTGCAGAATGATGGTGTTAAAAACAGATGATAATGATTCATGAATTTTACTGCTGCACTTTTGGGCACAGGAATGATGGTAGATGTCTTCAGACATACCAGTACCATAGCCTGGGAGAGTGAGGTGTTGTCCACCCACACCTTGGTGAGTTCATAGCCACAGCCCCTCAGAATCCATCCTGGAATGGTGCCTGGACCAGTTGCCTTACAGCAGTTGATGTGCAGTAGTGTTCTCCTCATGGAACAGAGAGCCTGGAGATAGGGGAGGAGTTGGA
>VUQH01016124.1:9198-30169 GCA_015106775.1 Etroplus canarensis | reverse complement strand
ACACAATATATCTACCTTCCTTCTCTCCATCATATCAGCCAGCTCTCTCCCTTTACCAGTCATAGTCCCTACATTTAAAGTTCCTACTCTCACCTCCACCCTCCTACCTTTCCTTCTCTCTCTCTGCCTCCTAACACGCTTTCCCCCTCTCCCCCTCCTTGGTCTTCGGCCAACAGTAGCATAGTTTCCACCAGCACCCTGTTGGCTAACGGCACCGGAGGCGGTCGTTGTTAACCCAGGCTGCGACCAATCCGGTATGGAAGTCGTGTTATGAATCCACATATTTGATTTGGCAAAGTTTTTACGCCGGATGCCCTTCCTGACGCAACCCTCACCATTTACCCGGGCTTGGGACTGGCACTAGGAGTACACTGGCTTGTGGGCCCCTGTGGCTGGTTTATATTCTAAGGTTTAATGTGGTAGGATATTTTTTTAAAAACTCATCTGGTCCCTAACAAGTTCTAATTTTTTTTAAATACAACCTCAGATGAACAGCAACACATGAAACATTACACCATTATTTATTTACAAAATTGAAGCCAAAATGGAGAAGCCAAATTTGAAAAACTGAGTACAAAACATGATTTTATTGTTTCTGGAACCCCCTTTAGCAGCAAGAACTTGAAGTAATCATTTTCTGTATAACTGGGGATCTGAGCATTGAACTTGCCTATAGGAATGACTACACATAATAATTAAAAATACTAAAACTAACACTGAAACTAATAAAACACATAAAAAAACGATGCTTTTGTTTTCTATTGATAACATTTCACTTCTGCATTAAAATGATGAACAATGATCGCAAATGTGGATCTAACTGGATGTCAGAATTTACCAGTGTCTCGGTCCAGCTTTTTCCACTCACGTCATAATTGAATGTAGTACTTAATATCTGCAAGGGGCAGACAAACTTTCATTAGACCCCTCAAAAGCTGGAGGGTTGCTGTTTAAACTAAGTGACAGCTCATTAGCAGCTGAGATTTGTGTGGGCTGTACTGGTGACTGGTTCCACACTACACTCATTCAGCCACTGTGGTGAGGTCCACTCCCAGAGAGCCCCTGGCCAATAAGACCAGATCTGTTCCCCATGAAGCCGATATTATGGTAGCTCTGACGACACCAGGGCTATGTAAACAGCGCAGTGCATATTCCAGATCCCACCCTTTCCATCATGTCCTAACACTGCTCACATTCAGGCAGGAGACTGGGACAAGGGTGAGGTATGATGGAAAGAGCCGTGACAGGCCTTTGATCCTCACCTGGACAACTATTTTTAAATGTGTATAAATCTATTTTGACATTAGGCAAATTTCTCATGTGACAGACCAGGGTTAAACCTTCATGTTTGCTAAATGTGATGATTATGTTCTAATCTCGGTGCAGCCATGGGAGGACATTTTTAGTGAGAAACAAGGAGGCCCAGGTCCCATTTTTCTAGGAAAAACAATGCTGTACTCCACAGTGCATCAATGTAAATACAATTAGGTAATGTTAACTAAAGCACTGACACGCTCTTGTTATAAAAACAGGTGCAAAACTATTACATACGTCACTGTGCAAACGGAAGCAGAAGTGAGGTGTTAGTGAAGTTGAGCTGGTTGCCATATATTGATCAGCTACTGTATTGTTGTTAGGGTACATGCTAAGGATCCCTGATGGGCAGAGACAAATGCCAGTACAAGGCAGGAAGAAGACACTGAAAGTGGCTGAAACTTCAGCCAAGAGAACGTTTGAGAAGACCCCATCCACAACAGGAGGTTATCACATTACTGTGTGGTTTGGACTGCTTTCCGTGTAAAAGTCATATGAGCAGAGGCCAAGATGTCAGCTAAAAAGACGGGAATCTGATCCATCACAGTAGGCAGAAACAGTGTTGGGCGCATCCTTACTTTTGAAGTGGATAAAATCAAGTGTATTTGTGGCCGTAATCAGATTTTGTCAGTTCCGTTAACTCACTGTTGAATCTTGTGCCGCTGTATTTTTATGCGACAGCCACATCTTCATATCTAAGAGATCCTTCCACATCAAAACCATTAGAACTAGAGAGGATGTTCAGGTTTTGTATGAGACCCCCATGCGACCCTCAAATATCCTAGAAATGTCCCTGTGGATATAGTAACCTGTTAAAGGGCTGCCTTTACACAGTTATGAACTCTCCACCAAAAGCATCTTCATTTAGCTGCAAAGCACAAATGTCATTTCTTACACATGTGCTTGTAAATTCCATCATTTTGCAGAAATTCATAGTAAAGACCAGCTGGAATATAAATATACAGTTCAGCTTTGAAAAACACAATGGAGTTTAACTTTTCTGACTTTTTTGCCATAATATATATCTAATGTCACAAAGACATTTTTTAATGCAGAGGACTATGTGCCAGATTGCAGGGAAGAGTGCTTTGTGAAAATGTAGTTTAAATAAAAGCCCACTTATATAGTATATAAAGAATAAATAATAAATACAAGACCAAATCTAAGCACTTAAGTATATTGCTTACCTCATGTAGAAACACTCACACCTGTGTTTTTTTTTAGAAAACGGCCTCACTGGTGTCTTTCTGTGGTTTAGAAAAGCTCTGAGCTGCCGGGTTGTGACTTTAAAATTCCTGATGAGGAGCAGAAGCAGAAAGCTCAGGATGATCAGCTGTGTGCACAGGAAAGACCCCAGTGCCAAGGTCTGGCTGTGAAACCTCAAGAGGACACACACACTCACATATCAAGCTGCTTTCAGTGAAGGCTTTCAAAATAAAAGCAGTTTCTTTTTAAAAAAAAATGCAGCGTTGCAGCTGAGGGAGTGTTTCAGCCAGCCAAAGATTTTGAAAGAAGTGGGAAAAGTCTTGTGGAAGTGTACAACCCACAAACTCACTCTTTATACACACTCATAACTGAAGCTCTTTCTGTGTATAAATAGGCAAAAATACAAAAAGTTTATGTGCTGACAAATAACAGCCATTAAAAAAATCCCACGTTTTTGGGCACATGGTCAGAAAAGGTAGGAAACAACTTGACATACACATTGCTACTGAACACAACAGAGTTGGACAGATTTGATGTTTCTTGTCACTTTGTCTTACCTAAACTCTATTGCAATTATATTTTGGAATTTAAGTGTTTCAGTTTTTAGATTATTTAGAGATTTGTGTTCTTTACCTAAGCTTTACAATTTCCCCCCTAGGATTAATAAAGTATTCGGATTCGGATTCAGTAGATATTTATGAAAAAGAAAGTACACCCTCTTTCACTTTAATGATTTCATGTAATGGGTCATAATAAAAAGTCATCTGGTCCTTACTAGGTTGTATTTATTTAAGAACAATAAAGCCAAAATGGAAAATCCATTTGTGAAAAACTAATTACACCCCATAATTCATTTAGCAGCAATAATTTTAAGTAATCATTTTCTGTATGAATTGTTAGTATCTGTGGCATTGTAGAGGAAATTTGGCCCAGTCTTCTTTACAATGTTGCTTCAATTTATTGTGATTTGTTTGAATTCATTTATGCACAGCTCTCTGAAGGTTTCTCTGCAGCAGTTTAATCAGGTTGAGGTCCGGTCTTTGACCGGGCCATTGCACATTGTTGATTCTTTTCTTTTTCAGCCATTCTGTTTCAGATTTGCTGCTGTGCTTAGGATCATTGTCCTGTTGCCTGACCCAGCATGAGCCAGGCTTCAGCTGTAGGACAGATGGCATTTGACATTTGACTCTGTATACTTTGGTGTACAGAGGAGTTGTTCGCTCTTTTTATAATTGTACCTTCACGAACTTTAACATTGAACATGCTGACTAAGGTCTGTACGGTCTGAGATGTAGCTCTTGGGGTTTTTATTTTTGCAATTTCTCTGAGCATTGCAAGGGCTGAGCTTGGGGGGAATCTGTTGGGATGGCCACTCTCAAGAAGAATGGCAACTGTCTTGAATGTCTTCCACTTACGCATAAGCTTTCAAACCGTTGAATAATGGACTTCAAATTGCTTGAAAATAGCCTTATAACCCTTTGCAGATTGATACTGAGCAACAATTGCTTCTCTAAGATCATTGCTGATGTCCTTCCTCCTTGCTATTGTGTTAACACACATCTGAATGCTCAAGAACAGCGAACTGCCAAAACTGCTGCTTTTGAAGCAGTGCTCACACTGACTGTTGATCACTTAATCCGGTGTATTTGATTAGCAACATAGTTTCTATGGAAGCAGTAAGGGTGTACTTAATTTCTCCACACACTGCTTCTGCTTCTTAGATCAGTTTTTGTGAAATAAATAATCACATGATGTAATAAGTCATGTTGTTGTTTATTTGAGGTTGTATTTAACTCATTTTAAAGCCTGATAAGGGACAGATGGGTTTATTACTATATTCTGGTGCATATAACTTTAGAACTGAAAGGGGGGGTGTTTTTTTACAGGAACATGCCATGCTTTTATTTTGAAGAAAACGGTGATTGTCCAGAATTTTGACTCATTTGATGGGTGTGGTGAGGGGGGAAAGGGTGGCGGTAGGAGGATGTGTACAATCCCACCTACTTGAGGGAATGAGGTAATGATCCTCTTTAACGGGAGCTAACCAAAGCTAATAATAAGATTTGTTCCAAGATGAACTGCGAGTGAAATTTGCGGGTATTTCTGAGTTGAACATCTCCTCTTATACGATAGCAAACTACAACAAAGTGACTGAAACAGTCACAGAAAAGGGTTCACAATTTTTAGAAAATCAAATAAACTGATTAATGATATTCTCAGAGCAAACTGCCACAGATGTCACATGGTTCTCCAGATCATTTTGTTGTCACCTCTGGACTCGCTAATGGACCCTGAAAACGTTTGAGAATCACACCTCGCCCCTTCTTCTCTCCAGCAGTTTGATTTCACTCCTGAAAAAGAAAAAGCAGGACCTCCAAACTAGGAACAAAGCTGCTCTTTCAGCACTCATAGGGAACAGAAATTACAGATCATTCATGGGTTAAAATAAAATACAAATGAAGTCCACTTCACTAATAACTGGAGTCTGGCTGGTGTTTAAATGGGACATAATGATAGCTATGCTCTGTATTCTGTTTTTTGACTTCTCCAGTGCATTCAGCACCATCCGGCCAGCTCTACTGGGTGAGAAGCTGTCAGCAATGTAGGTGGACGCCTCCCTTGTGGTCCTTGACTACCTGACTGGCAGACCACTGTGTGCGCGTCTGCGGCGCTGTGTGTCGGACAATGTGGAGCCACAGCCTTTAGCTACCGCACAGAGACCTGCCACCTCCTGAAGTTTCCTGATGACTCTGCAGCAGTGGAGTGTATCAGAAAGGATGATGAGGAAAAATACAGGAATGTAGTGGGCAAATTTGTCACATAATGCATACAGAACCATCTGCAGATCAATGTGACAAAGACTGAAGAACTGGTTGTGGACATGAGAAGGAACAAAACACCAGTTACCCCTGTTTCCGTCCATGGAGTCTGAAGGACTACAAACACCTCAGTGTTCACATTGGCAATAAAGTAGACTTCACTAAACACACAGAAGCCATCTACAAGAAGAGGCAGAGCCGTCTCTATTTTTTTAGACGACTCAGATATCTGCCAGATGATGCTCAGGATGTTTTATAAGGGAATGGCCTGACTGGATTTAACTCTGAGTAACTTTAAGCTTTCAGGTGGAGGAGGGGAGAGCCCTGCTATGCTCACTTCTCCCGTATGGCCACATTGTGTTAGCAATTGTTCCATAGTTCCTCTGCAGTGTTTGGAGTTTTCCACTTTTAGGCTATTTATCCAAAGCTCTACGGACGAGGTGTGTCCACACGCTGGGCTATTTATACTGGAACAGGGGTCGGGTGAAATGACCAAATTGTTGGACAAATTCTTTAAAAAATAACACTCGAGCCCCACCTTAGCAAGCTGTCAACAAAGCACAACTGTTTTTGCATTGCAGTGACATAAATGTAACGGTAAAGTGTGTTATTTATGCGCCCGTGACTGTTTGAGGTGGAGCTGTTTCTCGGATTCTGTGGTCTACATCCACGCACACCACGCGATGAATCGACAGAGTTTCAGTTAGGTTGGGGATCAGCAGGCGTTTTCAGAAGTGTGTTTCACCCTCTGAGACTTGCATGGCACAGAGTACAACACTGAAGATTCCCTTTGTCTTTGCCTCTCTGTTTTACGCGATATGGAGAAAAGTACTGGGCCAGCTACACATTGCACCTGCAGGAGCTTTTAAGACATCCCATTCTGAACCTTCTTCTTTCAGCCGCTCCCGTTAGGGGTCACCACAGCAGATCATCTGCCTCCATCTCACCCTGAACCTTCTCTGTGGTCTTCCTTTTCTCCTCCTGCCTGGCAGCTCCATCTTCAACGTCCTTTGTCCAATATATCCACTATCCCTCCTCTGAACATGTCTAAACCATCTGAGCCTGGCCTCTCTGACTTAATCTCCAAACTTCTCAACTTGTGATGACCCTCCCGATGTACTGATTTCTAACCCACAGGCATTAATATGGAGCTGGCTGGTCCCAGAGGAGCGGAAGCTGTTAACTTCCATGCTTCTGAAAAGGCTTCCCACAGGATTTTGGGGGTGTATCTTTTCGAATTCTTGCCAATTCAGTAAACTCTTTAAAGCAACCCATTCTTTGGGGGCAGCAGTGGCTCAGTGCTTCTGAGAACTTGTTTGGGAACCAGAGGGTTGCTGAGTTCTGAGAGCTCAAGACCCACCTGGACCTGGACCTGGTGGCCATTTGAGACCCCGCCAATTCAAGACCCCACCCTGGACCCACATGTGTGGAGGTGGACTGGAGGCCAGAAAGATGCCGGCTCACTGCTGAGGTGCCCTTGAGCAAGGCACTGAACCCCCTACATTGCTCTCTGGCGCCTGTAATGGGCAGCCTTATTCACTAACCCCCTACTACTGCATGCTACTGTTTATATGTTAAAGTGTGTTTAACAACTAACAACAAGAGTGTGTTGGTGATCTGAAATTTCCCTGTCTGGGGATTAATAAAGGACATTCCTTTTCTTGTTCTTTCTTTCACAAACGTTTGTAAAGTCAGACTGATGCTTGATTTTATACACCTGTGGGAATGGGACCGAATGAAACACCTGAATGCAGTGATTAAGAGGCGTAGCCCAGTACTTTTGTACATGTGGCGTAGCTGCAAGGGGATCGGAGGACTCCATATTTGAAATCACTTAAACAATTTTTACAGAGGCAGCTGTTATCAATGAAGCATTAGAGATGTGTGCTTACACATGTGTACTGTGGCGAATTCAGCAGAACCATGCCCCAGCCCAGCTCTCCCAGAAGACCGAGACACAGTTTCGTCTTCTGGAAGAACTGGACTTTGGAGGTCACAACGTGGAACGGATCACCCAATGTGAGCAGACCCTTTTTCTGTGGTAGTAGTTATTTCCACTTCTATCCATTTCTTGACACTGTCCCTGCAGTACACCACCGCACTTATGCGCTGGAACCAAAAAAGTGATATTTTTGATTTCAGATAGATACTTTATTTATCCTCATGGGGAAAAACCAGGAGTTCAGTAGCTCACACCTACATCTAAAATCAAAAATACTGTACATCTAAACCTAAAATACAACAAATGATGTAAAACATTGTGTGTAATAGTTTACATATTCACCTTACAAGTGAAAGGTCCCTGGTTTGATTCCAGGTAAGGATACAAACCCCTCTTACCATGAGGCTTCTAAAATCTAAAATGCAGCAAATAAATTAAAACATTGCGAAACAAAGAAATACAGCACAAAATTTAAAATAGAACAAATCATTTTTTTAAAAACTGCAAAAAATAACAATTTAAAATGCAGCAATAATTTAAGATTCAGGAAATAATTTTGAATACATAAACAATCTAAATCTAATATGTAGCAAATAATTTTAAAAAAACTGCAGAAAATCACAATCCAAAATATAGCAATAATGTAAAATACAGCAATAAAATACAGTAGTAAAAAAATGAACTTGTTTTAAAAGTAGAATGGGAGGCAGAGCTTTCATGTATCAGGCCCCTCTCCTGTGAAACCAGCTCCCAGTTTGTCTTCAGGAGACAGACACCCTCTCTACATTTAAGATCAGGCTTCAAACTTTCCTTTTTGATAAAGCTTATAGTTAGGGCTTAGTTATACTGCAGTAGGTTTAGGCTGCTGGGGGGCTTCTTATGATGTGTTGGGCATTTCTTTTCCACCCACCTCTTTTCAGTCGCAATGCATTTATTTGCTACTGCTGCATGTCTACTCTCTCCCCTCACCCCCAACTGGTTGAGGTAGATGGCTGCCCCTCCCTGAGCCTGGTTCTGCTGGAGGTCTCTTCCTGTTAAAAAGGAGTTCTTCCTTTCCACAGTCACCATGTGTTTGCTCATAGGGGATCCTCTGTTTGTTGGGGTTTTCTCTGTAACACTGTGGGGTCTTTACCTTACAGTGTAAAGCACCTTGAGGCCACTTTTGTTATGAATTGGCACTATATAAATAAAACTGAATTGAATTGATGTGACTGAGACCTGCTGAACACTCTCGGCTATAGGGGGATGAAAGGGTTTCTGAGTGTGTCTGTGGAGCAGGACCGAGACAGAAGTCTACTGCTGAACACAGGCGTGAAAGTGTAGCTTCAAACTGTTGTGCTGTAAGCTTTTTGAAATTGATTTATTGTAGAATTTATTTTAAAATCAAAACTATAAATGAAAAAAAAAAACCCAAAAAAGTCAAAGTTTTAGCACAGTAGCTTCAGTTTGCAACTTTTATCTAATTCTAACTGTTATGACTGGTTTCTTAAGCATTATCATGCTGCATATTCATTTTCACACAAAGCTTTTTCAGTTGTATTTTTAATTCACTCTGTTTGACCTGTTTTTGAAACACCAGCAAAGAACTAATAAATGGCTGACAAAAGAGTACCTGTCCTAAATCCGATCTCGTTTTACCTAAACATCGACACAGATGTGTGTCTCTCTCGGTTTGTTCTGCCCACAGGGATTTTCTAGCAATGTCCATTTGAACTCCTGAGACCTGAGACATTTCAGTCAGGAAGTCTGCCCTCCAGTGCTGAAAGATTTTGTCAGAAACTACTCTGGAGAACTTCTGTTGGAAGCACACTGTGTTTATTTTCTCTTGGTATGTACATATGAATGGCTTCACCTTTTACTTCAAGCCAGAGAAGAAGAAAAAAAAATCCTGCTGAATGCAAGCCTGAGTGTATCTACAACATTTCTCTTGTTGGAGTCTGAATTTTAATCAGGACAAATAGAACAAGCTAAATTTGATCTTTGGTGCTTATTTTTGGATTTTCTAGAAATGGAGGCATTACAGAGTTTACAGAATCAGGCTTAAAAGGAAAAATAAAAAGCAGCATGAGGTGAGTGTGGCCAAATAGTTTGTAGTTCTCAGGAACACAAATTACAGTAACCAAGGTCAAAAAGTGTTTGGTGAGCGGGAAAAACTTGAGGTGCACACCGCACCAAGGTAAAAGAAAGTATGAAACGAAAAACCAGAGTTAGATTACTGCGAAGCGTACTTTCTGCAATACGCTGGGAACAAATTTTAGCGCACATGTTTAAAATTTTCAGCCCACAGCACTTTGTTTTTCTCATATGACACTCACAGGATTATACATTTGGTGATGATAAAATCTCACGCGCTTTTTGACTGATTCACACTGATGCAAAAAATATTAATCATTTCTGCTAGAAATCATGCAGGTTATGCCCTCCCTGGCCACTTCTTTGCCTTGCCAGTACTGCATTGTACCCCCTTTTGCCCTCAGAAGTACCTTGGTTCTTCAAAGCACAGATTCAACAAAGTGCTGGAAACATTCATCAGAGATTTTGGTCTGTATTTACATGATAACATCACACAGTCGCTGCAGATTTGTCAGCGCCACAGTCATGACGCAGATTTTATGTTCCACCGCATCTGTTGGATCGAGATCCGGTGACTGTGTAGGCCATTCAATACAGTGAAATCATTGTCATATTCAAGAAAACAAACTGACAGTACGTTTCTGTGTTCATATTTCCATCAGTTTTAACAAGATCGAAAAATCCACCAGCTGAAATGCAGCCCCAAACCAAGACAGAGTCTCCACCATGTTTTCTGCCTCTCTCCTGACCTCCTCCCACTATACCCACTGTACCTCCCTCCTTAACTCCTTGGTGTTTACTGACAATGGCTTGAACCAAAAATTTCACATATAAATTGATCCCTCCATAAGACCTGCTGATGATGATTTTCAGTCCACTTCTTGTGTAATTTGGCGTAACTCAGCCATTTCCCTCCCTCGAGAATGGCTTTCTGATGAGGGTTCAGTGAACAGCAGATGGATCGACTGAAGGAATGCACATCATAGATGTTGTGTCAGGTCTTTGCTGGATTTTTCTTATGTCATGACTTTTGGATATTGTTTGTAGGTCAGCGTTAAGTGGTTTAACAAACAAATGAAAAAAAAAAAATTTCCCTCAAAGTGGTCCGTTACAGGGACTGGACTGAAAATGAGTGAAACACTTTGAAAGACCTTCAGAAAGCCTGGAGAACCACTGTTCCCACTTTAAAAAAAAATTACAAGACAGTCAGAAATGAGGGGTGGCTTGAGACTTCTGCACAGTACTGTATAATCTTAAATGCATGTTTGTGCATTCCTCTTCTTGGGTACTGAAATCGTTCATGGTGTTTCTCACAGAACAGTGCGTACCCCAGAGGACAGAACAGAAGTTCCTCTCATGAGCAGGGCTGGAGAACACTGCTAATAAAAGACAACATCCTCCTCTAACCAGACCTCTGCCAGTCTGCTCTAGCTCCACTCCCACAGTCATTAACTGCTATGATTCTCTATCAAGGCACTGCTGTTGAGGCACGTGCGCCCACTATGTGAAAGAAGTCTTGTATCTTCCATGTTTTTTACGACTTTCTGACACAAACTCCCTGAAGTGGGTCAAAGTGGAAACGTTCACAGGTGGTGTCAAAATAGCTTATAGCAGCTATAGCTCCTTGATAAAAGGACTCTTTTGAGTAACTAGCAGAATTTACACCTGCTTTTATTTTCCTTTTCTCTTTTTGTTACAGATGCAAAGTTTTAAGTGAGAGAAGTCATTTTGAGTCTGCCTAAATTGTTCACATTACATTAACACTCCACCTGACACTGCTTTTCAGTGTTGATCATAATACGATCATATAAAGTTACGCTATATGGATGAAAGTTTTGGACCACCCACGCACTACACCTACAGGAGCTTTTTTGAGATCCCATTCTAAATCCATGGGCATTAATATGGACTTGGTCCCTTCTTTGTAGCTATAACAGCTTTCCTTCTTCTGCGAAGGCTTCCTCAAGGTTTTGGAGAGTGTGGGAATTTTTGCTCATTAATCCAGAAGAGCACTTGTGTAACTGATGCTGGATAGGAGAGCCTGACTTACAGTCTCAATTTTAGTTCGTCCCAGAAGTGTTGGATGGGGTTGAGGTCGGGGCTCTGTGCAGGACAGTTAAGTTCTTCCACACCAGATTCATCCAACCATGTCTTTATGGAGCTTGCTTTGTGCACAGTCGTGCTTGAAGAGAAAAGGGCCTTCCCCAAACGGTTTCCACAAATTTGGAAGCGTTAACCCCAGAAAAAGAATCCTGAATTATTATCCCTCCTCCATCAAACTTTACAGTTGGAACGATGGAATAAGATAGGTGATGTTTTCCTTGCTTTGTGCACTGAGGTACGGTCACTCTGGAACAGAAAAGGGCCTTCCCCAAATAATTCCCACAAAGCTGGGCACACTGTTCTGGAATTCACCAAACTCTGACCCTTCCATCGAGAAGTCTGATTCTTCACTCCACAGAACATATATTCACTTCTCCAGAGTGTAGTGACGACGTGCTTTACTCCACTCTGGTTGTTATTGTGCTTGTTGATGCATGCTGCTCAGCCATGGAAGCCCACACCCTGAAGCTCCAGGGCACTCAGTTTTTGTGCTGACATTATTGCCAGAGTAGGCTTAGAACTCTGCAGTTTTTGCGACAGCAGAGCGTTGGGGACTTTTACGCACTATAAGTCATGGTCTGTGGGTTTTGTGTACTTGTTCTGGGTTTTCTAGTATTTCGGATATTCTTGTTTCTGAGTTTTTGTTGTTGTTTCTACCCTCCTGGTGTCTCCTAGTGTCTCCTAGTGTCCCCTCTCTGTGTGAGTTTGTTCTCCAGTATTTCTTGTTTTATTTTGTAGTCCTCTGTGTCTTAGATTTACTCCTTTTTGTTGTCATTCCCCTGCCTCCTTATTCATTGATTGTTGCCACCTGTGTTCCTCTCCCTCCTGTTCCTCAATTGTCATTAGTCTGTGTGCACATATAGTCCTGTCATTACTTTGCTCGTTTTTTGAATTGTCCCTCTAGCTATGTGTCTCCAAGTTCTGTGGTCTGAGTTTTGCCTTAGTTTCTGCTTCTTGTTATTTTCTGGAAATCCTCAGCTTTGTGTTTTGCATAGACTTTATCAGCCAATAAAAATGGCTCACTTTCTGTTTTATCCTGTGTGCCTCGTGAGTCTGCAGTTGAGTCCACCATTCCTCCACACACAGTAGCCTGGACACTATTTGCCTCAGCACTCAGCAACCTAACTACCGCTTCATGACTGAGTTGCTGTAGTTCCTAAATGCTTCCACTTTGCAATAATTCCACTTACAGTCAATGGTGGAATATCTGAGGGGGGAGAAATTCTATGGACTGACTTGTCGCAACATTGGCGACAACCGAGTGTACTCAGGGTGCTTGAGGAGTAGCCGGGTTGATGTGGCAGTACCATGCTCTTATTAAGTCTCGTGTTCCCCCTGGAGTGCCTTCAAATATCCCAATTTGAGAACCACTGGTGTAAACCATTGTTTTCATGCAGCCTCTATAAAGAAGCTTACAATGAATACCTGCCTGATTCAGAAAACCTTTGTCAGTATTACTGCCCTGATCTGAGCTGCCTGAGCCTCCTGAGCTGCTGAGTTGAGCCCATCTATTTTGCTCAGTGTTTGTGAGAAAGACAAAGCTATCAGCTGTCAAGATATGTATTTATCATGTTGGACTGCGTAGTTTAAGAGCAATATTTTTGCACATTTTACTGGGTGTTTGTGTTGAGGGTTGTTTTTGTTAGACTGTCCATAATTTACTGGATGAGCCTATGGTGCCTTATCTGTGGCTCAGATTAAAATTCCTTTGGCTGTTGGATCGTGTTTTTTAAAATCAGGCTCTTGATTTGATGCAAATCAGAGAAATATTTGTATATTAGTCAAGAGTCAAACCACAATAGCTGTCTTCATTTCAAAATGTTTGTGCACATATATGTTTTTGTTTGTGCTTAATTACACCTGCTTCACTGGCATTTTGTTTTATAAACATATTGTAAATTCACGCGCTGTGTCGTCTCTCAATCATACCGATACTTTATTAATCCCAGGGGGGGAAATTACTCAAAAACTTAAACTGTGAAACAAACAAAATGACCCATTTTTAACAAAAAGAAGTAACTTATTATGGATGACAGTGGCTGCATCCGTTTCATACACAGTCACACACAGCAAATCAAGGCCTTCTAGTTATACCACAGCCCCTCAGCCGTTGTAATCCAGCCTCCATTACTCCTCAGGTTCTTCATCAGGTTGTAGTTGGATCCCCCACGTACACACCGAGCTAAAATGAAAGGAGCGCCTCCACAACTACTACATGATACACCAAATGAAGCAAAAAAGGAAAGTTGATGATGCTGAAGGCAGAAAATTTCAGTTGATGTGATGGACTGAGTAGCCTCCTTCCTTTTCAAGTGTAAAGAAAAGCCCGTGCGTCCATTTCTGTTCTCAAAGAACATAATTTACTTTGTCATTTAGATGTCCAAGTCCACACATGAGCAAAGGTGGAGTCACAGGTCAGGAGCAGCGGCTTCAAAAAGTCACTGAACTGAGATGAGGCGTACAACTACAACACAGCGGGCTGTTTTTCAAGCACAGTCTCAAGGTGACTGAGCTGTTTCCGCACATTTCATTTTCACGTGAAGCCGTTTTCTTGGCAAATGGATGTGTTGTGCGCTATGGTAACGGTAAACACACAATGGAACACTATCAGTCACGGACTGGCCTTTCCAGAGCCCAGACCGAAGCGGTGTGAGATCATCTTGACAGAGAATGTGACAAAAGGCAGCCAACATTCAAAGAAGAGGTTTGGCACGTCCTTCACGAAGCCGGGAGAAGTGTAGCTGAAGACTGTTCAAAGAAATGACAAGAAAGCTAAGCGAGTTCAGGCTGTGTTGAAGAATAAAGGTGATTATACCAAATACTGACTTTCAAGCCCTTTAGGATTGTACAAACTCTGTTTTTACTTCATGTACTCTATTTCCATTCATGTTTGCGCATGCTTCAATAAATCTATTTCCCATTTTCCTAACAAAAAAATAAAGAATCAAGGGGCGACTCAAGAATTTTGCAAAGTACTGTTTATTACATTAGCAGGAAACAATCTTCAACTTTTTAAAAATAACCATAAATCCATCAGCAGGTGGCACTCTTGCTCCCTTCTTTTTAGCCACCAGTTGTTTCTGGCAAGATTGAAGTTTTCTTTGAACTGCAACAGCTGCCTAAAAATATAAGGAGGAATGGAGGTAGAAGAAATAGAGATGTGAGAACTGTTAAAATGTACTCATCATCTAAAAAAAGAAGAAAGCCACCTGTAATTGGATCTAAAGCATGTTCCCCCTTTTTTGTTTACAGGTTTCTCAACATTGTTTGAACTATCACTGTTTTTAACAATAAACATGGCAGTAGTAATACATTTGTTCAAAATATGTCTGAAGATTGAAATGTTGCCCTTTCATTCTGCTATGTAATAGTCGAATGCAGCATTCGAAATGTTTAGTTTTTTTAGTTCAGTTTCAGTTTATTTTGGACATGTAAACAAAAGAAGACAGAATAATATTTGTAAACACACAAAAGAGCAACAAACAACAACAAAAAGAGAAAGTCCCCAGTTGTGAGTCCGAAAAGGAGCGGGAAGAAGTATATAGGTACTCCCACCCCTCACTCAGCCGTCTACCATTCAGCCAGTGTCACCTTAGTTTCAATACTTAGGTGCAATACACATACATAAATATACACAGATATATATACTTATGTATAGCCACACACACACACACACACACACACACACACACACAGGTAACATAAATTAATTTCATAATTAGTCTCATAGTTTAATTCACCTTCACCTTCATTCACCTCAGTCCTGGAGTTGGAGATTACACTTTTTTCCCCCAACACCCCATTCATTGTACTCGAGAATAAAAAGTAAATAAAAAGCATTTAGACATCAGAAGAATACGATCATGCCAAAACTGAAGTGATGGACCGCTCTTACTGCAGCTCGCTCTACATTCAAGAAAACACAAAAAGTACATTCTCATGGAGGTTAAATTCAAATGTGCCACTAAAAGCTGGATTTGAGACAGAAATTCAAAGACATTTAGAAGAAAATGATCGTGGAGAGGTGGCACCTTCAGTGGTGCGGGATGCCTGCACAGCGGTGATAAAAGGTACAATTCTTGCAAAAATTAAAGCAAGAAAAAGTAAATGAGCTAGAATTAGAAATAAAAGCTGGAATAAAACATAAAGAAAATACTCATCTCAACGACAGCCAGAAGATTAAGTAAATAAAGAACCAAATAAATGACATATATTTCTCAGAGATTCAAAAGAAACTCACATTTCTGAAACAAAACTACTATGAGATAGGTTAATAAATCAGCTAAACTTTTGGGCTATAAACTGAAGAAAATACAGAGAGAATAATACACAGAATCAGAGATCCCACAACAAAAGAAATTAAACTTAGATGCCAAGAAGTTCCCAAATGTTTTGAAAAGTACTATAAAATTTCTATTCCCTAAAACACCATAAAGGTGACACTGCTTCTGACACCCTCCTAAAAAAGTTCAACCTTCCTCAAATTTCTGACAGAAAATGAAAGACAACTGGCAGACATAGAAACCAAAGAACTTTAAAAGGCAGCTGTGAGACTTAAATCTTACAAATCACCAGGAGCAAATCCCCCCTCCATTGCAGTTATACCAAAAGATAGGAAGGACAGGCTGGAAGGCTCTAATTATAGACCAATTAGTGTTTTAATTTAAGACTATAAACTATTCACTGCAGTTTTAGCCAGAAGATTAGAAAAGATGACACACTATAAGCCACTCCCTTGTAGTCTCCCCAGGGGGTCACCACAGTACATTTATCCACATCGGCAAATTGGCAGAGGTTTTATGCTGGATGCCCTTCCTGACACAACCCTCCATGGTGAGAGGGGCTTGTGTCCCCACCTGGAATTGAACCATGGACCTTTTGCTTGTGAGGCAAATACGCAAGCCACTACACTACACAGGACACTGAAGATTAGAAAAGACATTGCCAGATATTATCCACTTAGACCCGACAGGCTGTATAACACAGACAAGCAAATATTAGACTGCCAAGGTTGTTATAGTTAACTAAAACTAAACTAAAAACTAAAAGTAAATCAGAAAATATTTTTAGTTGATTGAAAAAAAATAAAAACTTACTAGAATAAAATTGTGAGCTCAGGAAATTTCTCCTTTGCTGTCTTTCGGCTGCTCACATTAGGAGTCGCCACAGAGGATCATCTGCCTCCATCTCACCCTATCCCTTGCATCCTCTTCCCTCAGACCAACCCCCTGCATGTCCTCCTCCACTACATCCATCAACCTTCTCTGTGGTCTTCCTCTTCTCCCCCTGCCTGGCAGCTCCATCTTCAACATTCTTTGTCCAATATGTCCACTACCCCTCCTCTGCACATGTCCGAACCACCTCAGCCTTGCCTCTCTGACTTTGTGTCCAAAATTCTCAACTGTGTTGTGCCTCTGAGCTCACGAAACTAACCAAACTAAAATAAAAATATACTGGAAATGTTCTTGGTTCCAGTCTTTGTCAGTTGGGTTAAATTTAATCAGTCAGTCTGTCTGATGAGGCTTTGATGCATCTGTTTATCAAGACTCAGGGTGTCTACATGATTGTGACTCATCTGCCTTCACAAAGTGTTGTGTTTGTATTGTATTTTCTGATCTTAACATCTTAAATATTCCCCTGACAAACACCATCCATATTATAATAATTTAAAAAAAAACACTGACACAAACTAAACTGGACATTTTCAAACAATAAAAACTAAACTGAAACAGGCAAACTGACTGAAACTAAACTGAACTGAAAGCAAAAACTCAAAATGAAATACAAATAAAAACTAATCAGCAAGCACAAAACTATAATAACTCTGAACTCTACATATGTCATGGTGTGGGAGTAGGCCACCTGTGTTTTTTCTTACTCTCTCTCTCTCTCTCTCTCTCTCTCTCTCACTCTGTCTCTGTGGGAGTTCCCTCCAGCTGACAGCAGTCTACAGGCTCACCTGCCACTACTCACCTCCTCCTATATTATCTCTACAACTCACCGACTAAGACCGTTCAGTTTCCTCTGTCTCCTTCAGATCTCCCTCGCCATTATTCCTGGACATGATTCTTCCTCAGACTTTCTGCCTGCAGTAACTCCAAGGCTTGAGACCGAGTACAATCTTTTATTACTTCAGAGACTGTAAGCATCCCTTCTCGCAGGGCACGCAGAGCCTGTGTTGTTTTCTGTTTGGACCTGTTGAAGTGATTCACTTCTAGTTTCCCTTTGTGGTGATTTGTGTTATTTCTTCAGGACTTTGTTAGCGACTGTTGCTACCTCAGTTGCATTGGGTTTTTTCCCTCTGTTATTAATTCAAGCCTTTGTCATCTCGCCTTGTTGTGTAACTGCGTTTGTGAACTTGGAGACACGTACACTACTCACAAAATGTTACGGATATTTGGCTTTTTGGTGAAATTTATGGATGAGTGATGTCTTTTAGGTGGTATTGGCTTGTCACTGTACCATCCACAAGGTGTAGGGCAGTTCTGTACTGAGTAGACACGCCTGCCCAGACTGTAACACCATCCCCACCAAAGGCTCATCCGGTGACAACAGTGGCTGATGCGTAGCACTCTCCTTGATGTCTCCAGCATCATTGCCATCCACCATTTCTGCTCAACATGAATTATCTTTCATCAGAGAACAGCACTGGGGCCCACTGGTCCAGCGTAAATGCTCCCTGGTCCATGCAAGACGACGATGCCTGTGCCTGGTTAGTGTGGTCAGGTCATCTAGACAGCAGACCACGCTGATATAAACAGTTTCGAATGGTTTGACGTGACACTTAGGTGCCTCTCACCTCTCTTAAATGTGCCTGGAGTTGAGTGGCATTCATCATCCGGTTCCACGGGACACTGTTCACAATGAAGCTGCCATCAAAGTGGGATGTGGCCAACAGACGTCCACTTCTATGCCTTTTTGTGACTCTTCCAGTCTCTGTATCCCTGTTGCAACCTGCTGCTGATACTGTGACACTCTACACTCAGTGGCCACTTCCCCCTGAGAACATCCTGTTTGATTGTTAGGTGTCGTCTTGGTCTCATGATGTCAAAATGTGAACAGCGTGATGAAGAGGACTGTTTAAATACCAATTCTAATTGAACCAGAACATTTATTGGTCGATTCATTGATCAAACACCAGTTGTGAGTTTTGCCGTTAAGCACCTTGTTAGAGAACAGCAAGTTATGCAAAAACTACTGAAACACTGAGCAGTTGGACATGTGCATTCAAAAGTGTAGAGAAGGTCAAATTAAGTTCACCTGTAAAGGTCATAGTGCATTTTAGGCACATCCTGACATTTCACCCCAAAGCAGAATATTTGTTAACTTTTTGTGAGTAGTGTATATAGTGGTCCATGCGGGTCTTGAACCGGCAGCGCTCGGCAGCTTTCTGGTTTCATATGTGTGGTGCTCTGGGTAAGTATTGAGTCGGCAGCCCTCAGTGACTCCCTAATCAAGTCCCAACAAACTGAGCCACTGCCACCCCCCCCCAGCAACATTATTATATATTATAATATAATTATTACATACGATGTGGTTCATTTTCCCTTCTTTTAAAAGGATTTAAATGCAATAACAAAGATACAGAATGTGACCACGTTTGATATGAAAATGCTCCTAGCAGTGATGATCCGGAGCACTTAAGTGGAAATTTCCACTGGCCACAAACCTTAACTTCTACAAGCTCGTTGTTGCCATTCAGGACTTGAAAAGTACAGCTTGTGCTATGAACAGCCAGCCAGACGTAAAGTACGTTTTTCTAACAAAACTTCTTCAGGGACCCTGAAACTGAAGGACCTGGAGCAGCAGCACCAGCAGCAGCCTGGAGTCCAGTGGCCCAGAGACTCAAACCGCATTCATAATGGAACACCTTGTCCTGCTCTGACCTGCTGCTGTGAGTCCCAGAGAGTGTAACACCCCCGACTTTGGCAAATGGAAGCCATATGAGGGTGGAGGACAGCAGAGGCCTACTCACAGGAGGATCTTTGTGGCAGGCGTTGGTAGTACTGAAAATACAAAGATCATCTAGATAAATCTGACTGAATGTGTGACAAAAGCTGCCTCTTCACCTCATACGCTGATATATACTATACACTTAGAAGTCAAAGGTGCATGTTAAGTTTGCTTACAGAAGAGCCTTGTTAGCAGACTGTTCACCCTGCAGTTCATACAATGCTCTTTTCATAGCAGCCCACTGCAGCTGCCGTAGTCAGCTTTTAAGCAGGTACTGTATGTAACTGAGTGGCTGGGTGGTTACAGGCTTCTGTCAGCGCAGGGTGGCTCGCAGAGAGGTTGATGTAAAAGCTGGCATTACACCAACAGCAGCAGTGGGAATGGGGGGTTGTTCAAAAAGTGCAGGGTCACCTTTTTAAAAAAATGGATGACCTTGCAGAAAGAAATTGCTGTAATTCCTAAACAGTTAATGCAACACTTTTGTTAAACCCCTTGAATTAAAGCTGAAAGTCTGTACTTCAATCACATCTTGGTTTTTTATTCAAATTTTCATTATATTTTATTTCATATTTTATTTTCATTATATTTTAGCCAAGCTTTCTTGTCAATTTTTACGTGGTCTTGAGCAATAGTTCTCCAGGCTTTCTGAAGGTCTTTGGACACTGGCTGCTTTTGAACTCAGCGTCTGTCTGCTCTGTGTACACGGCCATTTTCAGAGGAAAGCTTTTGTTTGTGAAGACACTTAACACTGACCTTTGAATCGTTCGAGCATAAAACGGCACCAAACACAAGGAATGAGCCACTGCGTTGTGTCAACACATAACAGCCTTAGCAAAGAACTCATTTTAAATTATATCTTTAGGCACTTTGTAACGAGCAGCCTGGCACTATCTGAAAGTCACAACATTAAGAAAGAGCAAATAATCCAGCAAAGACCTGGCACAGATGCATCTGGCCCTTCAGTTGATCCAGTTACTGTTCTCCAAAGGCTCATCAGAAATGGTCTCGGTGGAAGGGTGGCTGTCAAGAAGTAACTCTTCCTCAAGGGGAACAGAGACAAAAGCTTAAGGTATGCCAAATTACACAAGAACTGGACTAGCAGTAGCAGCAGGTCTTATTGAGTCTTACTGAATCCAAATGTGAAATTTGGGATCAACACAGCAGAGAACAGAAGAAAGGGCAGCCAAAAGTTGACTTTAAAGCTTGTTAGAATTGTGCAAGCTTAGTTTTAGCCTTATCTACTGTATTTCCAGTTATGTTTCAATAAATCATTGCACCTTTTTCCTATTTCAGCCGACTTAATGCTCCTAATAATATATATATATATATATATATAAATTCTTATTGTTTCTTCAGTGATGGCTCTCCTAATATAAAACGTGTAAAACATGTGATGTGCATTCATTTTTTCCACCGCTAGATGTCAGTAAAGCTCCTCCTCTGCGGAGGGATATTTGCGTCACCCTCTGACTGATTTTGGCCGTCGCTCATTGGCTTGTTTGATCTGTGCGTTACGCCTTCTCCATGTCCTCTCTCATTGGTTATTGTAAACGTCTATCAC
>VUQH01016117.1:86132-107307 GCA_015106775.1 Etroplus canarensis | reverse complement strand
AAGCAGAGCAAAAAAAAAAAAAAAAAAACAAGACGAGGAAAAGGAAATAAGGTAATATGGTAGACGGCTGTGAGAGATGAAGAAAAGAAAAGGGCATAAGGTGGAAGGAATGAGAATGTTGCCTTTGCTGATTACCTGACCCTATTGCTCTGCCATGCCTCTGTGTGGGCTGTGCCCTGAACCCATGCCAGCTGATTAACCCAGCACTGCTCCACTCCCCTCAAGCACTCTCAACTGTCTCTGCCATGCTGCATAATGATCCAACACTGGACTGGGAGGTGCAGAGTAGGCCAGTCGGTTGTGCCACCCTGGCACTTGGTACCAGACCACCCTATACACCACTGCAACTTCGCCTCAAGCTCAACATGCCGCACAGGAATGAGAACTCAGCACTGTCAACACTCTGCCTAGTTTACTGCATTCCTGACTTAGTATTTAGGATTTTCAGTGTCTCCAGACAAGTTTGCATCATTTAACCATGCTGTAATACACTCTTATCACACTGCTGTTGATTAAAGCTCCCTTTTTGCATGACAGCCCTGCTGTATATTTTGGATTCAGATCCTCACTATATGGGCCAAAGTTTAAATCAGAGATAACTGTTCCCCTGTTATAGGCTGCAACTCCTGGCTGCTTAGCTACCTTCTGCTTTCTCAGACTCCACAAACCATAATTAACACTACCTTCTGTCAGACGCAATCCTCAGCCATCGTCTGCGTACTGACTATACACTCCCATGTGCAGAGTATTCTTTTCCTCTCTCTTCCCCTCAAGCATTCCCCCATTCTTCTCCCTCATTCCTTTATGTCTCTGTCTGTGCATGGGGAACACTCAGCTAGTCAGCCAGAGACAGGACCCTTAGTTAAATACTAAACCATGCACAGGTGGGACGAAAAAACAACAACAGCTTGAGACAGGACACAGATTTACGATGGCTCAAGGCACTCAGCTGAGAATAGGTCTCCACTAGAAAATGAACAAATTACACAGCAGTCACCCTAACACAAATGCACACTCAACAGCAATTTGAAAGATTACAGCTGGGCGGTTTCTCTGTGTAGTCTCTGCAGATGAAAAGCAAAGCCTGAGCACATTATGGATATGCCCTATGAAAGTGTACCTCATCATTTCATCTCAATTTTTCACTTGTCATATTTCATTTATCAGAACAGCTATCACTGTTGAGAATACAGAAGCTGCTGTATGAAAAGCCAGAGAGGAGGCGTTTAATATGGGAAAATCACCCATGAGCTGCAAAAACCCAGCAATCACTGCATTTGAATGAAAAAACTGTCAAAACTCTGAATGGAGCCCTGACAGAACACAGAAACACACTCATCACTTAATACAAATCCCATCCCTTGTTGCCTCCCTTCCCAACTTCTGTTTGTCTTACAGGAATCTGACAGCAATAAAGTATGCTCCCTGTACTCCTTCCGGAACAATTCCACTTCCCCACACAAGCCTGAGGAGGGGGCCCGGGAGCGAAGTGACCTGCTGAGCGGATCAGCGTTTGGAACTCCAGAGCGCCGCAAAGGAAGCCTGGCAGACGTAGTGGACACGCTGAAGCAGAAGAAGCTAGAGGAGATGACAAAGACAGAGCAAGACGGTATGCCTCCGTGCGTGCGTGCGTGTGTGTGTGTGTGTGTGCATTCGCATGTATGTGTGTGTTTGGGTAAAGGGCACAGGAATACTTTACCTCTTTCCTCCTAAGTGTTCTTGATATTTCCACATTTTCCCTTTCTTTTTATAATTTTCATGCTTCCTGACTGTCTGCTTCTTTTCTCTTGTATCTTTCTGTCTCAAACCCTCAAGCAGGCACTTTCAAGCTGGGAATACTGACGTTACAGTATTTCCAGTTTGTTCTGAACTTCTTCCAATGTGACAAAGACTGTGTGGCAGTGCACCTCAGCATAAGTGTGGTCTTCTTCCATGCCAAGGAAAACTCTTTGACTATAAAACTTATAGTGCTGACCTGATGCCAGGAACATTACCTCCTTTTTATTTTGCTACACAGAACACTTTTCACCATGCACAGTTATTCATCAAAGTTTGCTAACCACAAACAACCCAAGCCCTTCTCAAGGATTTTACCTGTTTCATGAGCTCAATTAATTCATCTTATTCAATGCGCCATGAATAGTTCAGATTTTTTTTTTCAATTTTCCTACAATTAGATGCAGAGAAAAAGAAATCCATTTCTGTGATAAGACTGTTAGGTCTCTGTCATATTTGATACCATTTCACCCTGCCTAGCTCTCCCTCCTACAGCCTGCAGTCTATCAAGAGTATGGCGGAAAAACAAATATTTGAAAGAGCTGCTGAAACGCATCCCCCTTCTTAATTAGGGCTGTAGTAATATAACTACATCCAATCAAATGTTAAACCCCCTTGGGAATGCATGTGTCTCATTTAGTGTCTGGGGAGCTCTTAGCTTAAGCACTTCATCAGATGAATAAATTAGACCTCTGTTAGCCTAAAAATAATTTGCCACTTCTTTTTTAAGTGTTCATTGGGCGATCTTCGTATCAGAGCTTTGCAGGCCTCTCATCAGTTAATCATTTAGCCACATTCTGATATGAGACTGATTATTTGTGTTGTCATTTAGATATTTTAAGACCCTATTCCACTGAACACCAAAAATTGAGCTTTTTTGAAAACCTAATTATGGATCAAAATGACCACTAAAAGTTTAGATAAGGAGAAACATTAAACAAACTAGATCTGGGTAGTTTTATTAGTTACTGCAGTAATTGTTTTTATCACCATTTAATAACTGCTCATTGGCAATTTACTAACGCACCTAACTGAAAACCCCCCAATAACTGAAGTCCCTAACAAACATCACAATTCATTTTTTTCCTAAATGCTGTAATTATCATATGGGGGTTATGCAGTATTTTTGCTACTAGCTTTGACAGTGTGCTGGAGATCTGGAGTTGATCCCAAAAGAATGGCCCACAAAAAGAAAATTATGGTTAGGCAAAAGTTGGTTCTGCAGCTACTACTGAGTTTTACCCTTCAGGTAAGAAATGTTTTCATATGTGTCTTTTTTCTTATGGAGTTGATTTTCGGGGCAAGTCTGTCAGTGCTCTCGGTAGCGACAGCGGACATTATGGTAATGAGCCCCAGCTGGTGAAGGCTGGTTGTTGCAGTAATTTAAATGGTCAAGTGCAGCTTGTAATCCAGTGCCGTATGTTGGCGCAGGGAGGAGAGGGTGCTTTAGAGTACCATACAGCTGTTTTAATCTCTTGTTAATAATAGCGACTTGGTCCGCCGCATGTGTTGTGTATCATCACCACCAAAATAAACTCCCTTGTTGGTAGAAATTAGTTTCTGAGCTGGGAACACACTGAATACAAGAGACTCACAAGGTTCAGTATGCTGTCCTCAAGCTACGAGAACTGTTGGTATACTCTTTTCTGGAGAGCACTTGAGGAAGCCTCAGTGGTGATGATATGTGATTACTGTAAAACAGGGGAGAGGGACACTAAGAAACTGCCCAAGGAAAATCTCAAGGCAGCCTTTGAGAAATCTTATGTCTTTGTTTATGGACAGGGACACCGTGGGGAATAAAAAGCACAGCATTGCCATATTAGAGAACATACAAGAATGACATTTGTTGTCTTAATGATGTTACTAATGTACCACAAGTAACAGAAGAGCTAAATATATAGCTTATTTACATGACAACTGTTGTGTCAAATTCTGCTGCATTGATGTCTGACTGGTTGGGTCACTAAAGTCCTCAGAGACCCTTCAGCCTCTGGTACTATTCTTCTCTGGGTTTCCTTGTCCAGTCAAGAGAGCTCATTGTCTTGATGGATTGAGGATAAATGCATCAACATCAACTGTAGAGGGACATCAAATGGTCTGAGATATACTTTTCACACTGTACACTGCTTGAAGATGGAATATAAAACATAAATTCGTATAACTAGTAAAAGCTTTGGTGTGAAAACCTTCCTTGACATATTATCTAAAGATTGTTGACAGTCTTCAATAGCTGTTTCTGTTGTGCTTGCTTTTGAGATTTTAGAACCATTATCTGTTAGTGGCAGTCTTCTCAAAGCCTTGTTGATTTTCAGTAAAAACACAGTATATGAATCGTTTGAGTAGGAATAAAGACAATGCCTAAATTAACAGATGGCAACTTTTTGACTTCTTCCAATAATATCATATATGCTGTAACGACTCATAAAAATGATTGGTGTAATTTCTTTGTTTACCTTTGACTGATAATAAATCATAATAACAACAACAACAACAACAACAAAAGTAGAACCACTTTTCAGTGTTAGGTATTATTCCTTTATCCCCTCATCTCTATATTTGTACCCTTTCACCTGCTCTATCCTTCCACCTTTCCTCTCCATTTCTGGTCCTTAAAGTGCTTTAAGTGCTTGCGACTGTGCTAATGAATGAAAATGTCCTCCCAGCAGCGAGCACTGCATTTAGCTGAATAGTCACCTTTGCTGTAAAAGCTCTATTAGGCCCAGTTGCCAGCAGGGCTAACGATTGTGCCCTATGTTTATTTACTAGGTATTGTAAATGCATTATTTATGGATAAGTCTCCAGACAGCACTTGTCAAGAGTTAAAAATGTCAGTATAAAGTATTAGGGTAAAGAGAAAAATAGCCTTGATTATAAAAACCCAAGGTGACCTTGATTTGATTCACATGCAATTAGAACAGTTTTATATAATGCACTAAAGTATGAATCGATACTGTGCAAGTCAACACAGAAATTCTTGTGTGTAGAGGCTTTATGATCGTCCCTAAGACAAGGACGGGTAATTGGGTTTTAGCCTCCTGTTTTACCTTTTAGGGATTTTCCTGGGCTCAGTATCTACTTGTTGAGTCCTTGCCAGTACAACACTGAATCTGATGCAGCTATGCATCTTTTGTTATCTCTATGTGATCTGTGAAAACAGAGGAAGCCTAATTGTTGCTTTTTGCATGCTCTCACATTAATATTTTATATATTTTCCTTATTTTTAAAAGTCTAAAATGGATTTAAATCTTAAAAAAAAAGAAAAAAACCTTTGAACCTTACTCGGAGTTTTGACCACTGCTGACAACAAAAGCTATGGTTTTCAGAATCACAATCTACTGGGTTAGTTCTGAGGATGATATTCAGAAAACCATACTGGGAACAGGGGTGGCCTGAGAAGGTTTGCCAGGAGACTTTCATACATTATGTATAGTTTTTTTATCCAAACATATCAGTAACAAAAGTGGTCCGACATTCTAACACTGCAGCCTTTTAAGACCAGTAAGAGTAGATACAGTAGGTGCACAAGCAAGGCAGTTAATACTTTTGACTAAGTCATGGCTAATTAGCTTAGCAAAGGGAAGTCAGACCACAAGTCAAACTGCAACTTCTTTTTTTTTTTATCTTGAGGTAGAAGGAATTAAATATCCTTTTGCGAAGAAAAGAGTTCCCCTACTGAATCATTGCTTGTGACATAGAGCAGCAAAGTTTGCTAATGGAATGACTGTGTTTGGGCATAGGGTGATATGTGGAAACTGTATTTGGTCTTCCTCACCTTCTACCTTTATCACCTCATCTTTGTTTGTAAGTGTTATCCCCCTGGCGAGATTGTGTATTATCACTGTGCAGTAGGTTGAGTTTGGGGGAGTGATCAGCATTGTGTGAGTAGCCCTAGGTCATTATCCTCTATTACAGCACTGTGTGTAATGAGATTCAGGGATGGGTAAAAGGTTTGGAAGAGAATAGGATCAGCTCTAAGCCTGTGGTCTGATTAGCACTGATGAACTCTTGACTCTGTTGTAACACTGTCCCTTGTCAGTGTCACAGCCTCTTCTGACTCTGCATGGAGGCTCACTTGGAATTGGCGGCAGGTGCTTGATAGTGTTAAGAGATAAATATTTTTTGGTTTTTATTTTGTTTAAACAAAGCATTAAAGGAATGTTTAAATGGTTTACAAGTTTATATTTATATAAATATACATTATATTGCCAAAAATACACCTTCCCTCCCCCCAAAACAGACTGCTGCACTTTTTCCCCTCCTCTTTTTTTTCCCGCCCTTCTCCCCTCTCGTCTCATCACAGCTGCCATGTCATCTGGTTCTGCTTTATCCCACCTAATTAATAGGAATCTTTGTTATAATGATCTGAGCATGAGCCTCTGACTCTATGCATATGCAATGAGGGCTGGAAATCTAGTTGCCTTGGTTGCAGATTTTGAGGCATTCTTCACACATAGCTCTACGCTGCCTCTCACTCCAACATCCATGGGACAGTGTAAAGCCAGGACCCTCTTGGCAGGACACCTTTATGGGTTAAGTGTGGGTCGGTCAAGAATCAACGCCTTCTTCCCACCTCCTGTCCCACGTGTCTTTAATTTGAACAGGCTAATTTACTTGATATAAATGATCCATTTGATCATGTAGTCAACAGAATGCAGCTGTTTAATTGTGTGTATATACTTACATACTGTATGTGGGTGGGAAGGAGGGGGGCTTTCCGTGTGTGTGTGTATGTGTGTGCGTGTGTGTGTGTGTGTGTGTGTGTGTGTGTGTGTGTGCATGCTTGTGTGTGTCCATGCTTGTGTGTGTGTGTGTGGGTGTCAGTGTGCTCTCTTTTGGCCTGTGGCATGGTGCGCCAGATCAGCGGAGCAGTGCTCTGGTCTGTCACTTTTGTTTGAATAGGTAATGTGGATCTGTTCAGGCTGAGGAGACATGAGCTGGAATCGCTTGTTAGGACACATGATCAAAAGTGGCTCTCTGCTCTCTGCCAATCAACCCTCTTGTCACCCTGTGAAGCAGACGTTAAATAGATTTTTCGGCCGTATGCCTCGAGCAGCCTGCCAGCCTGACATGTGAACTTTCACAAAAAAAGATACCCTTCCCCTCACTCCTCCCTATTCTTACTTTGGCATCCTCTTCCTCCTTCTCTGTTTTGGTATGTCTTTTTTCCTATCTTTCCCCCTATTTTCCTTATGTCTTGTTTCCATGTTTTTCCTTCCCATCACCCTTATCTTGTCCTCATCACCATAGTCCCTCCTCCTGTAAATTTTGTCTTCCCTTCAGTGACAAAGTTGTGCCTTTGCCAGGTTGAGATCAGAGCCCACTGCTAAATGGAGTGGCTTCATGAGGGAAATAGGCAACTCAGAGTGACTGGTCCACTGCTGAATTATGTATTTACTATCTGTTCCAAAACAGAGCCCTCACATAATACAGGCATGTCCCCATAGGGCAACGGAGGCCAGTGCAGGTTTCACTTTACACAAGCTAAGATCTAGATTTTGTTGCCCCTTTCAAAACGGGAACCCTTTCTGCTGTCTTGGTCATTCAGATGACAAAACAAGCAGCTGCTTCTTCAATGTGCCATTCTTTGCATTCAAGATCACCTTCCCCAGTTCTCATATTCCGATTAGTCAACAGTAGCAACTGCTGTGGAGCATTCCAGGGGCCATCTTCCCGGGTTTCAGCTGTTGAGCATGTCCCCTTGCACCCATGCAGCACAAAACACCCATTGTGATCCTGGCTTACTGGCTGCACAGGAACCCCTTGATAGGAGGAAACGGGTGTCTCTAAGAGACAAATCACAGCCAGGGTTGCACAGAGACTTGCTTGTCTTTATATGCTCACACACCCACACACTGGTTGTAGGTATGCCTTGTCAACTGCATTCATAATAAACAGCCTAGAAACATATTCAGTGACATCACTGCTTCTGCAGTAGAAATTTGAAAGATGTTGGTGAACAATTTTTTTTGTTAGCTTTGTGCTATGTATGAGAATCCTGGTGATACAATCAGCTGCAGTTTGATGGCCTGAATGTTTGATATGACACCACAGTTTTTGGAATGAAGCAGGGATGGTGAAATGCTGATATATAAGAAGGCAGGAGCCATTAATGTCGCTATATTTGTCACTGGACCGTGACACACAGAACTGGGAGGTAACAGGCAAATTTCATATAGCTAGATAGATAGACTTTTGGCCAACATATAGACAAGACAGAAACAACAAAAACAAATATAACAGTCACAACATAGTCAGAGGAGTGTAGAAAGAGGGGTTGTGGCAGTTAGAAATGGAAAGGACAGGGGCTACTCCATAGTAGCATGTGGCGCAGAGTGAGAGCACATGTACCTTGCTCTGTGTGTGTGTGTGTGTGTGTGTGTGTGTGTGTGTGTGTCTTCAATTGGGTTACATTGAGAGAACTATGTGCCAGCTAAGTATCACTGTCCTAGCTGTGGCATTCAGCTCCCAAGCATTCTCCACACATAACTTCACAAAGAATAGGTGTCATCTGAGCAAGGGTCAAAATAGTGTGAGTGTAACTTACACCATGGGCACAGACAGCCTCTGGTGCCTGCTAATGATTTCAGAACACATTTCAGACTTGTTCCGTAAGTCAGAGGTACGTCAGCCATCCAGCTAAGAGATCCGCCTTGACACAATCAAACATGACAACGAGCATAGGTGCTACCTATTAACATATTTGCATTGATTTTTGTTCCCAAAATGCAAGCAGGAATTTCTTACACCAAACTTTGATGTGCTGCCTCTTGAACAAAGAGATTATTTAATTAGTAGTGATGAAACGTTTGTTTCCTCCTACTCAATGCTTTTTTCTTTCTCCTTGTTCAAAATCATTACAAGCAAAATGAGATGTAATGAAAATGTCAGAACAAATTCCTGTTTTTATTGTATTGTAAGTGTTCATGTGTAAAATCATCTTTCTTAAAAAGTCATTTTAGTATATTATCATTTCTGAGATTGCATTGGACTAGTATATGCAATTGAACATACCACAATATTATTTTCGTATCCTGGAGATTATGCTATTATTTTAAATAAAATGAATCCATTGGTGGAGCAAACTTTTTAGACTTTTAATTTTTAGACTTTTTTATATCTCCATAATTTCAGAAAAAGAAAATTAGGACATTATGTTCTCATACACTCTTCAATGCTCCTTCCTGTCCTTGTCTTTTTTCAATAATCTAAGCCTGTTGTTAGCTTCCCTGTTGTGAGCTGGACCAATGAGCTCAGTCTCTCATTAGAAGCAAATTTCTCAATCTTTGCCCAGCAGTTTGTAGTCCATATTGTTCTGTGTCCCACACAAACGAATAGTCCAGCTGAAAAGAAAAATACAACTTCTGTTGTTGCTAAACTTGAACAACTGCATATTGTGACACTTAGCTCAATGTCCTGAGGGTAAATGAATGGAGACTTTCTAGGAGTTAGAATGCTTAACCTTTAGATGTGCTATGGTAACTTCATGATTTCTTTAACTACCAGTATGGCAAGAATAATAATAGCACACTGTCCATTTTGTGTTATTTATTTGCTGACTAATTATATTGATCACATTTGAACAAGATGTATGAATTTAACTTTTTTTTTTTAAATTCTGTGCATGCTTCTCTCTTTTTTCCTCAGAGGGCTAAAACATAATCTAAAAATAGTGACCTCTGGTCTTACAGTCCAGTAAGCTGTATCTGTACTTCTGACATTCTGAACTCTGGCATTTTAGTAAACAAAGTTGGCTGTGTGATTAAATAAACAATTTTAATTACTATTTGGGGATGAAAATCCAAACTGCATAAGTGCAAATTAATATTACCGTCCCTGTGAGTTCAGATCCCCTCCAACAAGCATGTCCACCACCCACTGCAGCCACCCCTCTCACCCAAGACATTGTTTACTTAAACTGAAATGAAAATACAGAATACAGTTGGAGGGGACACACACACACACACACACGCACACACATGCAGTAAGACATTTACAGTATAATGTACTGTGAGAAATACAGGAAAGTACCCAAAATAGATAAATAGTTTGTTAGTTTTTAATATCTTAGGTTTTAATCTTTGAAGAGCACCGTAGTTGTTGTCCACTTGTTTTACAGTGCCAGACACTTGGCTTCACTGCATACTGTAATGCATTCATGTGAATCCTATTAGTATCTTTTTGTCCTTGTACATTCAGACACCCATTAATTTATGAAATCAACACTGAACTGCCATGATCACAGTACTACACGTTGTCTTAGCACGTCTATTAATTTAACATAGATGAATAAATGTGAATGTTTTCGGGCACTGATTAGCAGGCAAGTTTATTTCTGACAGTTAAATTGCAGGGTACCCAAAAATCTTTCCAATGCAAGGTACCCAGTAATTTAATTTTTGTGTGAAATTATTATAATTTATTACAGTGTGTGGACCATAATGATTACCACCATCAAATGAAAATTATAACTGAAATTTAGTCTACATATTTCTCCTTGTAATGTTCATGTTCCCAAGTGTTGAACCCCTAATCAGCATCATCTTAGATTCCAAAAGTAGTATTCACATTTTATTTCTAGTAGACCAAACACACTACAGACGTATTTTTACATTTTCCTCCTTTACTGCCTTCCTGTCATGCTTTCTTTCACAACTGTTAGCTATCTAAGAAAAAATGAGCTAACATGGTACGTAAGGTAAGCCACCTTACTTTATCAATTTTTGTTTCTTGGGTAAAAAATTGTGTAAAAAAGGACAGTGGATAAATAAACTAAAAAAGTCTTGCTCGTGCTCTGTTTAAATAAAACTTCAATTTCTCTTTGACCTTGCCTGATTATTTTTTACATGCCTTATTTGGTCTTACTTAATTCAATCAACATAGCAACTATTTTTTTTCTCTGACAAATTTTAAAGTGCATTGTATTGATAGCCATGTTCAATAGACTCCCTCTGCTGCCTGAAAAGAGACTTTAAAGCAAAGGAGCAGAGAGGAGAGGAAATGAAAAGTTCATTTTGCTATTCAAGCATTTAATGGTCCTAGTTCTTAAAAGTGACCTTGTGGGGTAGAAAGCAGAGCAGCACAGCAGCTCCTTCCAGCTGCACACATGGCATCCATCGGGGGCACAATCACGCACAGTCCCAACACCTCAGGCTCGGACATATGTTGAGTTTTATTTCATTCTTCTGACATTAATCCTATTCACCAGCTGTTCTGCCAGCTGCCACTCTCCGGCTTAAGGGGAGATTGCAGTTTTGGGGGCTCTGAGTACTGGTTTATCTTGGCTCCTCTTCTCCTCCTCACGAAGTTTTAATTATATTTTTTCATTACTCTCCTTTTACTTCCAGGTTCCTTGAGTTGCATACTTGCCTGCAATCTTCCTCTCTCTTTCAACTTCTTTGCGTTTGTTTTTCTCCCATTCTAATTTGTGCAGATAAGAGGGAGATAAGCCTGTAGTTTGATGGAATGTTAGCTTTTTGTGGTCCCTAAGGTCTACAATCAATTGGTAGTGTTTCTTCAAGATACTGTATGTTAAAAGATATGTAAAGACTATTGATTATAAATAGAGTTACCAAAGTACTTCTACACTGCAGGCAGTACACTAGCCTCTTGTCTGTCCCACAACTTCTCTCTTTCTCTCAGGGAAGCATCTGTAAAGAATCACAGCTCTGAAATCTGCTCACCCTACAGTCACCTAACAGCATTTCTGTAGGATTAGCCCGGACATGGCCTCAGCCTGTACAGTTATGATTATTGACATATTGGGTCTGACATATTTCACATTTATGTGCATTGTCTGGAAGCATACTCAAGTGTTCTCAATGTCATTTCTGCTGAAGTACGGCCGGGCAGTCTGCGAGTGAGGGCCGCAATGAATTGATCATTGCTCACTGCTCACTTTAATAATTCAAGCCTGATTGCCACAGAGTGCCGCAGTAAAATGGATTGGGAGAGGTCACATGCTGCTCAGCTCAGGAGGTGAAGCCTCTTGGGGATGGTTAATTCATATATGCTTGATAGACACGTGTCCTATTTAGAGAGGTCATTGTGCTGGGTGTGTATACTGTTTCTCAGAAAAGGCAGGTCAGCAGCATTAACACGTTGATCAGTGCAGACAACAACCAAAGAAGAGGGACAAGTTAGTGGTCTCGCATGCCAGTGTGTTCAGCTTCCTGAGGCAAAAGCTAAAGCAAGCAAAAAGTTAACCTGCACATTGCTTCTCTTCCTACTTAAAACTGCACGACTTGTAGTAGTTTTGTGGTTGTATGTGTCAAACTCTTTCAGCCCACTTGGCATTTAATTCTGAAACCTTCAATTACTAAAAGCATAACTATGAATAAAGTGCAATCTATGTGAACTACTTTTTATTAACCTGCTAATCAAATGTCATTCCCTCAAAAAAGGGGTTTCAAAAAAGGCTAAAATGCCAATTCATTAAAAGACCTTTGGCTTATCAAAAAAAAAAAAACAGGGAGAGAGTAACAACTAATTTCCACATGCTTACATTTAAGCAAAGCCAGAAGTAAGAAAAATAGGATGAAAAGAAAAAAGGAGGTAGATGGAGGAGATGCACTTTCTCTCACACCCTCAGATGAAGAACATCTCATCTGGGTTACCTACGTTGTATTTATAGCAACTATTTACATGACCAAACAGGATAGTGTAATAGAGACTAACTAACAGAAATGTTCACCAAGTGGAATAATGATTAGGTGTCAGTTAAAGAAGGCCCACCATGAGGTGCAGGTGCCCCACAATACACCGACATGTCTCAAGGAGCTGGACCTTTTTGTTTACGCATGCCAGCACTGGTAATTACATATAAAGATAGAATTATTTAACAGAACCAAAGAGTCTTCTAGAAATGGTAGAGGTTATTACAACTGTTGACAACGAGGAAAGGTAATTGCCCGAAAATGAGCGACAACGCAGTGTTGTGCTCAGAATGTTTTTTTTTCCCCCTCAGCTCCCTCTTTAGCGTTTGCATTGTGTAGCATCACCCGGGTGTGTAACCTATTGCGTTCCGATTGCTCCCTTGCAATTAGTGCCCTTTTTGTCCTCTCTTCAATAACGCCATGATTATGGAGACTTCAGGAGTATTTGCAGCATCCAACAGCTGTTGTCTCAGGGACTACCGGCTGAATGACAAAAACATGTTTTCTCTCTGCATTTCAGTTCCCTGGCTGCCTCTTGTAATTATTATGTTTTATTTGGTTTGATGATGGGGTCTTGTTTTTAGTGTGTCTGTGATTAAGATATTCAAAGGATTCCTCGGAGTGTGTCACAGTCATTTTCATTTTTATCAATCTCGACTTTTGATTTGTTTCCCGTGCAGTGAAGAGTGGATGGGAAATTAGACGTTAGTCTGTCATTGTCTGACTGAGATTCTGACAGTTTTATTTCTGAGACAGAATTTATGCCTGAATCAAAGAATTATACTGTATGTAACACTGAATGTAGGAATGTAACAAATCTGACAGCCTTTTTTTTCAGCTGTTTAAATACTCACACTTGACTTTTTTCCTGAATTTATCCATTTTTTGGATAAATGTTTTTTTGCATGTGCAATCATATGGTAAAATTAACACAATGAAGTAAATCAAATGTGCTAATACCCTTTAATCATTTATGTCTAATTTATGGCTCTATAATTCACTGTAAAATAACTGTGATTTGTGTCATTTTCAGTCAAAGCATCAGTGGATATTCCTCATCCTATTACTATATTAGACCTTTGAACTTTATGGGCTACCCAGACAAGACTAATCATCACTAGGCCACAATTATATATAGTATAGTTTTATGTGAAATTTACTTTGTCATTGAATCACTCCTGGTACAATTGTCCATTTTGTTAGTGCAATTATGTATATCTTCCTAATACCTAATTTAATTTTCTCTTTATTTATTTATTTTTAGTTTCCTATAATTGGATTAGGTCAAATTGTATAAAATGCAATACAAATCCCTCTGTCTTCCTGCTCCTCACTGCAAATGGCAAACTGTTTCTCTATTTGCCTTACTGTCTCATTCTCTGCATTGTGGGGAGGAAATTATTTATATCTTCAGTGTCAGCTGATCATTGATTTGGTAATTACACGTTTACCCTTGAGGCTGAGACAACTGATATACAAGGCTGATGCTAAAGGGGAGGTCTCTTAATTTCTTATCCATGACTTATGGCTAATTTGACCCTTCTAGATAGCCTTCTCTTCTCTGCCAATGGTTTTTCAACACAACAAACACTCAAACACAAGTATCATCTTTCCCCCAGGAGAAAAGTGCTCACAGAGAAGATCAAAATGCGGTGGCAGACAGTTGAAACGTTCTCATTGCTGACAACACAGGGTAATAAAACACCCACTGCTGCATGTTGTAACAAACCATTTTGTGCTTTGAGGCATTCATAATCTTTTGAAACATGGTGGCATGATTTACTGCATCAAAAACTTTGTTGTTAAACCTTTTAGAGATTGAAAATGTTGATATCTAAAAGTCCAAATGGCTTTTTTACCCAACCAGTGCTAACTTTAATACATACATACTGTACTTCATATCTCATTATCAATCTATATTGTCATTATTTTTTAAGATCTGCTTTATTACTGTCAAATCCAATCCAGTGTGACAAGATTTGATTTCCTTGAGATTGAATTTTTTTTTTTGTCAGTTTGGTATACTACTTCGTGTGTCCCTATAGTGTAGTGGTTTACACATTAAATGAAAGGTCCCTGGTTCGATTCCAGGTGGGGACACAAGTCCCATCCAGTATAAACATTTTGCCAAATTATCAATATGGAGAAATGGAAACCCATTGGGGAGCATACAAGGGAGCATCTGAAGGTACATTTTGGTGTACTTCTTGGTGATTTGACTTTTTAAAAAAATATTTCACTGATTTTTTGATTGACCTAATCTGTTTACAGTGGCAGTAAAAATATAAATGATCAAAAACATTCCCTTACCTTTGTTTCTAAATCACAGGAATAAAAGAAAGAATCTTACAAAGACAAAACACATTTGGATTATTTTGTTTTTTCTTAAGAGAGTGGAAAAGTGCTGATTGTTGAATGAAAAAGATAAGAGACAGGGAAGGAAAGACAAAAAGCAGAAATGATATCAGTATTTTTCTTCAAGACTGTCAGGGAGTCAGTCGGTGTCAGGACAGATAGTAGTAACCTGTCTTTAAGCTTCTGTGGTTTATACTGAACATGATATTCTGGCATCACTGACTGCCAGGTGCTGAAAGCTTTGTTTATGTCACACATCAACCTAGAAACATTCCTCTGTTGAGATTTATGAGGATCATTAGGTTTGTTTTTAACACAGTAAGAAGAGGGGGAAAAAAGATGTAGCCTAATCTATCCAAATCATCTCAACTTTAGGTGTCTCAATCCCTGCGTCTGTTCACCCACATCAATAGTATCATAACATCACACAATACCTGCATAGGAAAGCTGTATACCAGAGATGACAGCCCTGATAGGAGATAAACATATTGAATTTGGCAGAGTTAATGACTATTCACTTTCTTCTGAGTGCCATTTGGCAAAATAAAACCAAGAAAGGGTTTAGGGCATTTTTCCAGCTATATAGCACCAGCTCTAGACAATGAGACCCAGACAGGCTTAGTAGTCAAGAAACCATTCCACTCTCAATGGGAACACATCTTGGACACACACACTCCAGTAGTTTTGTCTTGTATGTTGCTATCTGTGCTAGCTGCAGAGTGGTGGGGGTCTGTGCCAAGGGTCCATAGGGACCACTGGAATCACTGGAGCTGGAGGAAGTTGGTCTGGGTCCAGTGGGGCGATCTGGGCTTGGTGACAAGCCAAGCTGTCTACTGCAGGGACGCTGGGAAAATGTAAATAAGAGCCTGATAAGGGCTATTGTTTTCATTCCATTCTCATCCCAGCTGAATGGCCTGCTCCCCAGCCACAGAGCATTTTATCTCAAGAGGGGGAGAGAAAAAATGGATGGGGTGGGTGGTGTGAGAGATTTAAAAACCCCCATAGGAAAATAAAAATAAACTTACTGGACTCTTCTCTTGTTTAAGTTAATTCCCAAGTATGTTATGTCCTACTTTGAAAGGACAAGAACAGCAAACTCCAGACTCAAAACTTTAGAAGTGTACCATTTTCCTTTGCAGACCCATTAACATTTGATTTAGAAAAATCAGAAGTAAACTGTTAATCTCGTATTACAAATTATTTGCTATTTTATGGTGAATACACTGTATCTATTTTGACACTTTGTCATAACCCGACAGTAGTTAGTATGTTGATGGTAACCAGTATTTTAGTTGGCATTAACAATTTCTCCTGAGAAAACAGACACACATTTTAGAAACTGAAGAAGCATTCCACTGATTAATCTAAATTCTTCAGGAAAATAGGCTGTGCACGGGTGCTTTGAAATAAGCCAGACATCTGACTCATTTACTGCGTTCCTAGAGCACGCCTGTGCAAAAGTTGCTCTGTTTTACCAAATCCATTTTTGGTTGCCTGTTTTGTTCACACTCCAAACACTGAAAGGTGTTTGAGAGTTATTTTATAGACTAATCCAGGTCATTATTCACCTTTCCCAGGTGGAAGGCAGGGAGGACAGCAGTGCATTCCAGCTGTAGTTTCTCCTGTTGGAGGACTTGGCAGGTCGTGTCTGGCCCAGCGGAGGGGATAGAGAAGTAAGGGAGCGGCAGCTCTCCTGGGAGGGAGGTGGAAGGGAGGGGGAGGACTGGAGTAGAATGGAAGCTGGCACCACATTATCTCCAACTGTTGGTGCATTCCTTAATGATCAAGTACTGGAGAAGCATCTGTGATGAAAGTGTGTGTGTGTGTGTGTGTGTGTGTGTGTGTGTATGTCAGAAAGCGAAAACAAGCATATGTTTGCTTATTAGCATATGTTCGATGTGTTTGTTTAATTCCCCTTTATACCACTTTATAAATATGCCTGTGCTTCAGGGGAGAAAACATCAAGCACTGGTGTTGCTCTGTCAGAAGATTATGATTTGAAGGGAGGTTGTTGTTCTGGAAGCCATCTCACCCAGGGGTGAGAGGCAGGGAAGAAAAGCTGAGCTCTGTTACTCTCCCTGCCCTTAACCCCTGTTTTAAGATCTGTGATCTTTGTGCCACGCAGGGAGTTAACACATACAAACACACACAAAAACACATAGCCTTTTCTCTCTCCCTCTCTCAGGGTCAAGGGGACAAACTGTGAGTTGGGAATTGGAAAGTCAATAAAGCAGAAGTAATGTTATAATGACCCTGAGCTGAAGATGTCCTGTCGACCCCCATCACATTGGAGGAAGTGGACAATCAAACAAAATGGTGACTCTGCTTGATCTCTGTTGAAGCCATCCTTAAACAAGGCCACAAGAACTACTGACCCCCTGTTACTCCCAGATCCTCTGAAGTCAGTGTGTTTGTCAGAAGGAGCAACAGTGTTTGGTTTGTGGAAGCGGGCAAGAGATGTTACAGGAGGATAAAAGGAAACAACATTTGTATACATCCTCAATTGTATAAATCTCCTCTGATGTCAAGCATGATAATGGTGAAACTAGAAGGGTTCAGAATGTTGCATGTGATGGGCCTTTCTCAGCCCTTCTCCCTGTTTCTCTTTTTAACATGTGCAGCTTGGACTCCTCCTCTGTTGCATTATATGAAATAAAATAAATTCTGTCCTTTGGTTACCAGAATTATGTTCATGAATGAGCCACTGTTTTATCTGTTTAGACTTGGCAGTACTTATTAGTGATTCTGCTTTGGTTTCAAATTCTGCTCCAAATCTAGAGGAACTGATTTACATAAATTTTATTATTCATGTATAAATGAAACCTGAATTAGACAGACATTACATTAATTGTACTCAAATAACTGGACCAAATGTGATTACTGCTTAAAAAATTCAATAGGACTGCATGTCTTGCTTTGGTTCAAACTGAAAGCAGTTGCTCAAGGTGGAGAGTTGGAATGTTGCTTGTGCTGCTAATGTTTGATGGGAACATGCTGAACCCGAAGCACTGCAGAGATGGTAGAGGCCTAGGTCAGCCAGCCCAGTATGTTCTTTATCAGCTACACCAGCGACAGCATGGCAGATTGCAGCCATTCCTTCTCTGATTCATTGTCTGCTGGACAAATGTTAATTGTTTTCATCATTGGCAGCTATGTGAACGTTTGGACGTACCCAGTCTAGCTCCGTGCCTCCCACTTAATGTGTCTCTCTGCCCTTATGCTAGCCCCACAATGCCTTTTTCCCTCCTCACACCACCCAACCTCATCTCTCATCTGTCAGACAGATTCTCTTTTTAATGTTTGCCGTGCAATGCCATCAAATAAAATACCTCTCTTTCATCTGATTCACTGACTTTTCATTTAAGTGAATGGATTTATGACGCCTACAAAATTATAAAAAGAGAAACTATATACTTAACACAATATTGCATATATAAAAATGTCAAATATTACAAATGACTTTACATTTCCTTTATAATTTTTCTTTTATAGAATCCTCGTGCATGGAGAAACTTCTTTCTAAAGACTGGAAAGAGAAGATGGAGAGGCTCAACACTAGTGAACTACTGGCAGAAGTAAAAGGTAGGAATAGAAGTACATCATCAGAACCAGGATCCTGTCCTTTTACCAGGCAAACAACATGTTAAGTTATGTTATAAAGTTCCTCATTCCTATCACACTTACATAATATATGTGCTGCTCATTATCAGAACAAGCCTTGTACTTTGAAATGAAACAAAGGCCTTTGGCTGCCCTCCTCAATCATTTCTCTTCTCCCTTATCTTTTCTTGGAATGCCCAACTCTGTCCAATGTGCTTTTCTTTAAAATTCCAGCTCATTTAGACCACTCAGAGACTCTCTGTGCTTGTAAGCAGTTTACCGTTGTTGTCCCTTCAGATGACCCTGAGCCTTGCTACTCTGCTCTGGCACATGCAGTGCATCCATGCTGCTCTGGTAAATGTTGAACCCAAAGTGTGCTTGATGTAAACAGAGCATGGCTGAGCTGAAAGGGGAGACGCTGCTCAGAGAGGAGAGGAGACGATGTGGAGACGCACAGAGTCATCTCCTCGGTGAGCTTGCGTTTGAGTGGAATGTCTTGACTCTTCCAGTGAACGCCCTGTGCAGCGTATTGAGTGCACCACAGCAAAGTGCAACTCAGTACTCCCCCAAAATCTCTGTTTATGACAGGGTGAAGGTGGGCTGAGGGTGGGCAGGGCAGCTGCTTAGACCTTAGCACTGACTGTTACAGAAAGTTGGTGTGTTTATACAACACAGGGACGCACAATACCAACTGGCTACTAACACTGGACTGGTACTGGGTAGTTCTGTTTAACAGAGAACTCCATGTGGCTTGTTTTAATATCTTGGAAACATTTAGATGATATACTATCAATGCATTCTCAATATAACATTTCAACATTTTTAATTAACATTTCATGAAAACAATTCACAAACACGGAGGTCACAGTTCACCAACGTGTGGATAATACTGATCATTTGCTTAATCGTTGCTTTTCATAAAACATGGATGACACATATAAGAAGTATTCAGCTTTAATGATTAATTTACAGCTTCTCCACCTGCATAGAAAGAAAAAAAAGGATGTTGAATGTTCTAATAAGTATATTCATTAGCAATAACCTTAATGAACTGAGGGATAAATCATTGCTTGGTAACTAGATTCATTGTACCTGTCCTAGTATACTGTGTGCCAGTGTAGATCAAAGTGCATGAGGTAAAATGTTTAAAATGATTTAGCCTTTTGAAAGCTGGTCTGTTAAATTACAGGCAGGGCATTTTTTTCTGTTTGATGAATGGGAACAGGAAGGTTACTTGGTGGTCTGTAAACAGGTAGGGAGTCTGATAATAAACATTATGGCCTCTGTCTGTTGATGAGTTATAGAGACAGTCTATACACCACAGTTACAAATATAAATGCTTCTCCTATCACAGAGGCAGCCTCAGATTTTTAATTAGCATGCCATTTCATATGACTGTAGACATTTCAAAGGGCTGCTTTGTGCTCACCCTTACAAATGTCTCTCTCTCTGCGTTTGATGTCTGCCTGATGTAAATACGGGCAATTAAAAAGAAGCCCAGGGTTGGAGATGCACAAGGTCCACCTAATTAAAACACAAACAAAGGTACCAAGCAGAAAACACCTTATGATTAAGATCTAAAGTGTAATGATGAATCAGAGGTCCCATTAATTGTTAGGTTAAATTCAGTACAAAAGGCAAACATATCTGTAGGTTATAAATGAATGAAAGGTAGTGGCGAATAAAGGTTGAAATGCAGATAAAGACTACAGACCCTAGTAGCAGAGTGGCCTTGCATATTCTGCGCTGATAACTGATTCCTCAGCAAATTAGCCCCTTGTAGACTTCCTTTAGACATTGTTCTATCAAAGCCTTGAAAAATAAGTAATTGTTTTTGCAGAGGCAGGTGGAATCAGACTGGTGAGGAAATGATTTCATCGCATTCTCAGAAAAGATAGAAAAAAACAATAGGTGTGAGAGAATTTGACCTGAGGATTTACCCATGAAAATAAAGACATTCTTTTATAGCAGTTGTGTTCAAACATGCCCTGAATACTTTATCCTTTTGAGCTGAACATGCATGTACAGTCAACAAGGAAAACAACAGGATCAACAACATCAGAGATTTACTTTTCAAGGTCTGCAAACCAAACCAACCATTACCCCCTAACAGATGACACAGCTGTAATTATAGCCTATTGTCATGTGAGTGTCTGACTACATATTGTCATGTTTTGAGGTACAGACATTTTTAATGTTTTTGTGTAATAAATAGAAGTAGTAAGTGCAATGCAGTGGAGGCAACATTCTTAACCCAGATATACAGAGGAGTGTTATTAAGAGTTAATGATTTCAAATCTTCATCTGGCTTTTCTTGTATGGTGTTAGGGCTTAGCATCAGTAGGGGCAGGTAAAAAGGAGAGCTTGAGGAGCATTAGTGGTGGATTTCTTTTCACCAGTCAATTCCAGAGCTAACTGTTTGTGTTCATACCTGAGCTTAGTTGTCAATCTGCAGGAACGATGAAATCTCTTGAACAAAACCACAGAGCAAGAAAGGGAGGCAAGCTGGAAGGACTCCAAACCACACAAAGTAGCAGATAATAGGAGGCAAGGTGGAAAGAGAGCATGAGAAAGAAATACTCAGATAAAAAGATTTATCTGTGCAGATGAGAAAACAGACACTTGAAATTCATAATTATATATCTCAAAGAGATCTTTTAATCTTTTACCTTATTTCTATTTTTGTTGGGATATATATACATACACACACACACACACACACACACACACACACATATATATATATATATATATATATATATATATATATATATATACACACACAAACACAC
>VUQH01016117.1:52944-86112 GCA_015106775.1 Etroplus canarensis | reverse complement strand
TACACACATATACACACACACACACATATATACACACATATACACACACACACACACATATATACACACATATACACACACACACACACATATATACACACATATACACACACACACACACATATATATATATATATATATATATATATATATATATACATACACACACACACACACACACACACACACACACACACACACGTCTGTCTATTGGCTTGCTCTGTGCAGGGTCTTTGCGCTTCATACTCAACAGAGCTGTTTATGTTTCCCTGCTGAGTGGCAGTTTACCAGCCCCCCGTTGGGGGCAAAAGAAAAAAAAGAAGCACACACAAACGGCTCAAGCATTTACTCAAACTGGAGGAAAATATGTAGTTACTAAATTGGAACACAAGCTGTATTCATTCTCTTGGAATCTGCTAAAAAAGAAAGAAAGAAAAAAGCCTAGCACTGTACACTAGCGTTGAAATGGCAGCTCAAATTCTGAAGCAGAAAAATCAGGGCTCTTGCACTGTCACAATCAATTTGAGAATGGTGTCTACATGACAGTGGTCGGGTGCACACAGACAGTCCTGTGGCAGGCAGATAAGTGGAAGCTCTTTAGGAGGAGAACAGAGGGCAGGGCAGGAGGCAGCTGAGACCGATTTGATGCTGGCCCTACCTGTGCTGGCTCTACTCCTGCGTGAAAGAAGTCCACAGTGAGAACACAGAGCCCAGTTCAGTAGTATGAGTTAGTTGCAAAACATATTAATGCACTTTAAATTTGACTTCTTTCTTAATGACCTCCATAAAGTGTAGTTTTGATGCTACTGGACAAAATATTTGTCTAAACAATTGACAGACAAAGTGAGTGTATGTAGCTTTAGAAAGAATTAGAAAAATAGATACGTTAAGGAGATTGAAAAAGGTTTGTGTATTTTGTATAATGTGTTTATTATATCCAACATACAAGATATTCTCACAAACAGCACAGAACGTTATCTGTCCAGTTGCTCTAGTCAAAAATGCCTCAGTTAGCATTTTCTCTACAACACTTCAGTCAACTGTTTGCCCTGTGCACTCAGGTGAAATATGAGTCACAGTAAATCATTATTCCTCAGGCCACATTTGCCAGATGAATGAATGTGAGTGTTGGACTGTGTGTTTTTCTCCTCTAATGAATTGAAGAATTTAGCTTGTGGCAATGGAGGTAAAAGAAGAAGTGCTGTGCTCATGTGTGTAGTGTATGTTTGCATATACAGGGACAAAATTCTGTGTTTTGAATTACATATTTTCCAGTGGTTTCTTCAACTAAAGTGTTTTAACAGTATATCATTTTATTAATCCTCTTTTCAGCTGGAGAGAATGTAAACCATTAAAAGAGCTGACAAAAACAAACTTGTCATTTTTAAGGGATACTCCCCTAAAATATTCATTAGTTTCCCTTAGAAAAGCAAATTGGATTTTCACAAGCCTGTAAAGCTGAATGGCTAAGTTGTATAAGGAAGCAAAACAACACAAATATACCTTTTAAGATATAAAAAAGATGTGGACAATAACTGTGTTTTAGGAACACATAAAAATGGGCATGACAGGTTCTTAGAAATTTATTTTATTAAAAAAGACTAAGAAAATTGTATTTTTAGATAGATCTTCTCCCATTAAATTCACAATGCAATCCAGTTTCCTCTTATTAACCAATGTGATAGCTCCCTTGTCACTTTACACCATTAATCTGGCTCTGTTTTCCTTATACTCAACTTCCAATTTCAGAAAAAAATGAAGGAAGAAACATAAGTAATTGCACAGATGTTGTTATCTCTTGGTAAGTAATATGGCCTATAATCTATGATGGCCCATTTTATTCATTTTGATTCAACACATCGCCAATACATGTCTTTTTTAAATTCAATTTAATAATAATATATATTATTTCATCTTTTTTATAATTTGAAGGCTGTATTACAAGTAAAACAATTTTTCACAGAATCCATCCATCCATCCATCCATCCATCCATCCATCCATCCATTCACACTAAAAACACAAATTTGTGAAATAGAGATGCAACATCTTTGTTTCACCCTTAGTAATGTACATCTCTCTCGCTCTCTCTCTCTCTCACTTGCTGTCTGTGTGTGTGTGTGTGTGGGTGCTTAAAAACTTCATGATCTTCAATACTTGCATCACCCTGATGTTATAAAGGTAAATTCTAATAAAAACATTGCTGATCTGTGATTTAGCCTGACAGCTAGATTTGTATTAAAAGCTTGATAACTAAGCAGGTGTTCTGACCTGTTATATACTTTGTGAATACATGTTCTGGGCTCATCTGTCTTTGCTTCCTGTTATTCCTGCTGTTTCAGTCTATCACTTGTGATCTGCTGAAACCCAGACAAAACACAGGTATTGTTGATACACTTATCCATCAAAGACAGCAGTCTGAAAGTCTTTTGAAAGATCTCTTTTGCGTAGTTCAAGGAAACAAGCACATTCTGCTTTAATTATCAGTTGTATAGGTAAGACCAATGAATAAACTTTCTCTGAAAAGAATGAGATAACATCTAACTCCTAATTCCATTTAATGGATTTGCAGACAGTAAGTCGTTACCTTGATCAGTGTTTCACTTGCTTTAAGTGTTATGTATGAGAGAGTCCTTGAAAATCATGCATTCTTTTTATATTTTAAGGTCACAGGGGTCAGAATTATCATAACAAAGGGCATAAGAGATGAACAGAAGGATTGAAGACAATCTTTGTTTTTATGTAATGATCTTTGCTGCATACTGAATTGCATACAGTATATTCGGCATCATGGTGCCAGGATCTGTGTTTTGCTGCACTGTGTTATAGAGTCAAAAAGTGATGCATTCAGCTACTAAAAGAACAGAAGTAAAGTTGCTAATGCTGAATTTTTTTCCCAGTGAGAATTTAAGGGTCACTGGCATTTCCCATGGAGTAATATGTTTAGGTCGAGTCTCTATCTTGGCTTTGATGAAGTACCTTGTCCAGTGTCATGGATAGATAGTTAAGTGCTGGTGCTTTTACATTAGCATAATTATACTGAAGAGTGAAGCTTCGTCTTTCATCAAAATGTTAGTCTCGATCAGTGTTCACCATGAACAGCAGAACTGCAGAAGATGAAGTGTACTTTTATTAATAATCTCTCAATATGCCAATCAAAATATTTATGTTCAAAATATGGTGCTGAGACATTTAAAAGATTTTGATTCAGTCACATCTATTGATATTTAAATTCCTATATGCACACACAGACAAGCAACAGATACTAGATACTATAAGAAAGTTATTCTATCCAGACTACTTTAAGTCTTTGGTAGTTTTAAAATTTTGAGAAGATCTAACTTCTTTGACAAGATAATGGGCAGTTTTTCATTGTGAACAAGCCTATATGTTCACCTTCATCATATAGGTAAGTTGTCAGCTCAGGAACTGAGCATTTGCTGCCAGTGGATGACGTGCTTGTGAGTCATTGCTTATGCTTGTTAATGGGATTTTATTGGCAAGATTAACAGCTTTTATATCATAACAGAGGCAGCAAGCCAGGTAAAACAGCTGTTGCTCATATTGTCTTGGTTGTACTACATGGAGACACATTAACACCATATTACTGGAAACACATACAGCCTTGTAGCCCTGCTGAAGGAGTGCATATACTAGTTAAAAGCAAAGGGATACTGTATAACTAGCTTCTGCTATTCTAGCTTTGCTGCCAACCAGACAATTTCTAACCTAGAATAAAACATTTTCAGTTACAATAAATATGACTAAAAAAATCGGATACAACAATTGGCAGTTTTTATGATTTTGGTAAAAGAACTGTGAACAGAAAAAATTAGTAATATTTTAAAATACTAAAGCACGTACCAAGAGATGTCATCTGCTCTTATTGAGTAAGCTTTTTATATTTTCCACGGAAAGGACGAAAAAAAGGGTCAGGTGACCAGAGTTCACACACGTGGATTTACTCAGACACATGTACCTTTTATTGATTGGAGCCACGTGCAACACAAATGTGTACACATTTGTGTCCACATTCACACACATTTTAATAGAAAGCACAGAGAGAGAGAGAGAGAGAGCCTCAGCATGCAAGGCATTCAAGTTATGTGCAGCCTATGTGTGTATACAGCTTGGTACAATCGTACCATTTAGACAAGTCCTAATTTACTTAGGATAGGCTTGCAGCATATGGAAGCATGCACAATAGCTGACTGATAGAGAGACAAAGAAATTCCAGTCTTCTGGTGCAAAAAACTCAATTCAGTTCTGGTCATAATGGCTCAGCTGTCTTAACCAAAGGAAGGGAAGAGAATAGGGTGCCTTGTGATTTTCCCCCTTTTTACCCTCACCCTCCTCGTTTTCTTCTTTTTTTTGTGTGCCTGAATCTTTTATCTGTGTTATTCACTCGGGACTCTTCAAAGTAACAAGCCTCCTTCTTTTTCCCCGGTACTGGACTTGGAACCCAAATTAGAGACTGCTTGATTAGAGCAGAGAGGAGAGAGCCAAGAGAGAGAGAGAGATGTGGGTATTGGACAAAACAAATCACACCCCTACAAAGTGCCTTTTATCCAAAGACCCCAAGGCTCAAATACCCCGGTCCCTCCCCAAGCAACCATGGCTCTGCTTGTTTTTCTCTTATGATTTATTTAGTCACCCGTTGATGTTTTCTGCCCTACTTTGTGACGTTTAAAAGAGGCAGGAATCTCAAAAGGTGAATGCTGAATGAGCTGAAACTGAACAACACAGTTTTACTGTCTCCTCCTCCTGAGTGTCAATCTAAAAATTCTGAAGTTGGACCAGTGTCCTGAAAAACAACAAAAAAAGTGACAGCACAGCTTGACCACTTATTCCTGGGATCCTCTTCCTGCATTGGGCTGGTATTGTCCTACTGGGCCTCACTTGTCTACCAGGAGGATGTCACAACATGTTAAGTCTAGGCTGACTGCTGGGGTTTATGTAGCGCCAAGGCATCTCTGGGTTGTCTGTCTGCCATCGGAAGCGCAATGTGAGGAGACATGTTAACAGGCAGACCCCAGCCCTACCGCTGTTAAAAGCCATGCAATATGCAGGAAACGGCCTCTTTTGTCAGCAAGCTGGTCAGACACAGACCACGACTCTCCTCTTCTGTACCACCCAATAAAAGTTTTATCTCCATTTTAAAGCTCATCCATAATTCAAGGCAGGAAGAAAGGGATTTTAACATTAACCGGAAAACAAAAAACATATGTGTCTCATTTTATGTTTAGCTTTGTACGGTCTCAGAGGTGAAATTCTTTCACTGCATTCATCTTTAGCAGATATTTAAATGCCAAAGTTGCGTTTGGATGTTTGTCTTTAACATTTACAATTAATCTGAAAATACCTTAAACTACTGTGGAATTGAAGCACTGACATTGATAATTATAATTGAAATCAGAAACAGAAATGGCTTAAATTGTAGTACAGAGAAAGGTTTGGGCTTCCCACAGTTCAGCTCACCATCAAAACAATGGGCCCTCTGTTAGTATTCTTGTGGTGTCTGGCCAGGACTGAGCACCCCACACTCAGGCTGGCCCATCAGGTCCTTCTTTGGACCCTTAGCACAAATCCCGCCACATATTCATACAAATAAGACAAAATATGCAGCTGCACATTCTGCATAATCTTTGCAATTTTATCTTATTTTTCAGAGTGTTTATACTCCTAAACTAGTGCATGACATTAGGAATATGTAATTAAACAGGCTGTGAGGGCGTCATTGAGTCCAGATGGTTTTTGCTTCTTTTTTCCAGCTCAAACTCATCTATGACCTGATGGCCCCAAGGCGCTTCATCTGAATGATGATTTTCTTGTTTTTCTTTTCTTTCTAGCTTTCTCTTATTCTTTCTGTATACTTCTCCCTCCTTCCCATGGCAGTATTGATAGCAGTGATTTAATGTGACAATGACTGATGTATTTTGCTGTTGAGCTGCTCCTTCATGAAGACAGCCAAAGGTTAATAAAATTGGTGCTGATTGTATCAATTTTATAGATAAGCCATTCACAACAAGTGTAGCTGGGTGAATAAGAAGTCAATTGAGGCCTTGGAAACTGCACACAGGCCCAATGAATAGCTGCTTTTAGGTGTTTTTTTTTTTTTTTTTTTTTTTCGTTAGTAGGATAAATGGAGAATTGCAGCTCTCTTCCATTGCAGCAGGCAGCAGAGGCAGAGAGAAGCGAACTGAGGTTCAGACAAGCCTGCCAGTAAATTGCCCTGAATGGGTTCTGGAGGTTGACAGGCCCTATTAAGACAAACGGCTTTCCTCATCGGAGAGATAAAATAAATCAGGTGTTTAGTCAAATTAAAATAGTTTGAGTGGAGAGGGCCCCTGGGAGCTCTCGGGGAAACTCAAGACAGATGTGGTCAGAGACGAGAGGAAGACACCCAGGAAAGAATTTAGCTCCAGTTGGCTTCAGGCCAGACTTCACCGTACAGTTGTCTGGACCTCTGTGCTTTTTTCTTTCTCTCTTTCTCTCCAACTGTCTCTTTCCCTTTCTGTCAGTTTTTTTGTGTGTTCCACCATACCAGCTGTCACACAGGAGTGCAGTGGAAGGAGAGTGAGTTACTGTCTAGCCTCTCACTGGCAATTATGTTGGCTGTGTAAGTCAATGGTAGGATCACTTAGCATTGATTGGGCAGAGAGAGAGAGCAGTGCAGCGGAGCCACTCTCTCTATCACATACAATGCAGACATGCAACCATAGAGAGAGTAAGCCCACTGGTCATCACTGGTTTGGTTTTGAAGTACACATTAAAGAGGGAGAATGCTTTTAAAAGTTTATAATTATGATGCAAACATCTTTTTTAAGGAAAATTGTTTTAGTACATTTTTAACATCTAGTTTGTGGCTAAAAATATTGGTTTGAGTCTCTTTTAAACACCTTTCTACAGTCCATTCTATTGAAATCTGGAGCCAATTCATCTTCTAATATCTGGTAGAATTGTCATATATAAAAATTCTGTGTAGAGACCAGAGCAAACTGTGGCTCTTAAAATTTTCTTTATAATCACCCATGGAAGTCTGAAATAAGCTGCCACCTCAGTCTGACAGCTCCCTGCAGCTCTTTGTCTATGTGCTGGGAACAATTCCTTCACTTTCTTCCTCTGAAAGCAGTGAACACCAGCTACAGAAAAACAGACAACTCCGGGCTATGTGTGACCTTAACACTTTCTAGTGAATTCGCTGCAGTGGGTTACTGCCTGTGAGGTTTTCTTTGTACTAGATATTGTGTACAGCACAATAGCACAATATGATGATCGGTCACTTTCTTATATTTAGCAGTATGTAATGACCAAGGCCTCCTTCTGTATTTCTTCCAAAAGCCTACACCCTGGCTTTTTAATCATGGCCACAACAAAACTTTTGAGTACTTTTTTCAGATATGCTCAACACATACCTGTGTTTATGGTTTTGGCTTGAGCTTTCCACCTGCATTTATCCTTTTTGCGCTCTCTCTCTCTCTCTCTCTCTCTCTCTCTCTCTCTCTCTCTCTCTCTCTCTCTCTCTCTCTCTTCTAGGTACTCCTGAGAGTCTGGCCGAAAAGGAACACCAGCTCTCCACAATGATCACTCAGCTGATCAGCTTGCGAGAGCAGCTCCTGGCTGCTCATGATGAACAGAAGAAGCTTGCTGCTTCCCAGATGGAGAAACAAAGGCAGCAAATGGAGTTAGCTCGTCAGCAGCAGGAGCAGGTAACTGCTCGATGTTTTCTTTTTTCACATTTACAGAAACACTTTGTATAATTCCACTAATAGCCCTGGACATTTTTGATTTTCTCCACACATTTTTTTAATCTTTTCCTAACCTTGCTTGTTTTGTTATTATTTCAAACATTCAGCCCCCTTCCTCATTTACCTCATTTACTCTATTTCCTCTTTCATCTCAATAATACATCTCTTTAAATACAGCTTTTTGTGCTTAAGACTCTATTTCATATTACATTTCATGCCTGAAATGTGCCAATAAAACCTTGCTACTTGGTTGGAATTTGGAATAATATTAGATTTAAGAGATGTTATATTCTATATTGCCTGAAATATTTCAGTCATGCTCTCCCGCCCACAGTTATGCTGTGTGGTAGGAAAAATGTTATTATGACTTGTACTAACAAATGCGAGGGAATGTGTGAATTAAACGTTATATTAAATATGGAAGTCGCCTATATCTTATAAATCGACTCCTATTAGAACAAGCCTGGCATTAGATTTGCAGCACAAATCAGGCCAATGAGCCATATTGTACAAATCAGCAAATTAGCACAGGCCATGAAGTGTGTTAATGTCTGGGAAGAAATAAGGACACAAACTATCCACACGGGCGACACTTTTATTATCACCCGCCACTCTAATGGCTATGAGTCAATTATCAGCAAGGAGTTCACTCAGAGTTTCCTCAGCACACTCTCAGACCTTCCTGTGGTAAATGTAGAGATAGACTATATGCCGTAGAGTGATACATTTGGTCATAGTACACTAATAATACATTAACGGTATTGATTTAGTTTTCAATCAATACTGTTCATTTGCAAACTACACTCAACTTTGTATGCTTTGTAGACACTGCAGAACAAATGGACAGTGATATAAGATGTTTTATTATTTGATCTTATTTTAAAATGGGCTGATATTAATAAAAATGAAAGCAAAATAGTAAGAGATTGGGGAGAGAGAGAGAGTAAGAGAGCCCGCTGAGAGCTCGGATGTCATCAAGCCATCAAGATACAACACAGTAATTAACTGTTGACACTCGTGAGGAAGCCAGCACAAATTAATCTTGACACATTTGCAGACGGCCGATATCTTACAGTGAACACTTTGTAATTATATTTAAAAATGAAAATTAAATGACACTTAAAACTAGGTTGTCATGCTCAATGAAGTGAGCATGTAGAAAAAGGGAGTGCTGGGATGAGAAACATTGCAGTGTGGCTGTTCGTCACTCAGGGGCAGCTGGGACCCATGTCACTCATGGTCTGCCTGAACTGGCTATCTCCATCATAACCACGTTCATCTGTCCTGTAAATTATGTATTCTCTTTCACTGCAAATTTTGACTCTGCGGTTCATTTTAAGTTCATTTAGAACATTTAATGGTTTATTGCTCACAGACTGAAGCAAAAAAGAATACATTTTATTCACAATAAAATTGTTATTTTAATTTCCATCCCCCATCTAGCCATCAATCTCAGTCATCAATCTCAGCACATATTCTGCTCCACTGTGACAAATTTTTAATGATGTCCTTATGAAGGAGAACAAGAGCATTAGGCTAATTTACTTCCCAGTCTTCTTTATATAAGTTTAACCAGGATTTTGTTAATCCCTCCCATTTTTTTTACTTCATTTATCAACCAGATTGCAAGACAACAACAGCAGCTTCTGCAGCAACAGCACAAAATCAACCTCCTCCAGCAGCAGATCCAGGTCAGTGAATGCATTTCTGTTGGCCCGCTAACACTCACCAGCTTACACCTCCTACTTTCTCTACAATGATTACTACACCACTTCTGCCTCTTCAGCATAATTAGTGCACCACCACTGTCACCATGAGCCAGATATCTGGATTTAATTACGCAGATCAATAAAATTAGACAATAAAGTAACTATCATTGCTAACTTTAGTTAGGCTTTCCTTCTTTTTGTCTCTTATATTTATTATTCCTTTATTTTTTATTTTTGTGTCATGCTAGCATTCATCACTCTCAATAAATGTTAATTGGCTGTTGATAATCGGTAGGACTTTAAAATATGTAGAGGAATAATTAACACATCTTAATGAACAAAAAAAGGGGGAAAGTAACAACAGCTAATGAGTTGTGTTGATGGAGAAGTGTGTGGAGGTGGGGGACATGAAAGAGCCTGTAAATGCCTCTGAAATGAGTTGAGTTCACAGCACAAGAGCTTCAGGCACTTGCATTGTCATCATGATGTGTTTTTTTCTTGTAGTTCCTTATTCTGTGTGCTGTACTCTTATGTGTTATAATTTTTAAGCTGTGCATCATGCCAGATTTTATCACATTCACTCTGTGCATGTTTGTGTGTGCTCTATGTGGTACAGTGCAGAACACAAAGAAACAGTGGAAGACCACCCAGGCAGCATGTAGCTGAATATGGTCAGGGACATGTACAGGGTAATCCAGGGTTGCTCACTGGCAGTGGTCAAGGCTGTGGGCCTGACTGCCTTTGTGAAGCTAATATTATCCTGCTAGGTATGTTCAGTGTCAGGCACATCCCTCTCCATTCATCTCCTCCTCCTGTGCTTGTTCTTAAAACTCTATCAACTCCTTTCATTTTAACCTCTCCACTTGAAACAAATTCTTCCTACAGTATCAATGTATATGTGTCTGTGTCTTTTTCATATTTTAACACTCTTCACAAGATTTTCCTATCTGTGGTGCTTTGCTAAACAGCAGTTACTTCTCATATACATTATGTAGGACATCATACCATGTATAACATAGTTTGTTCTTATGACTCAAAGAAGCAAAGAAAACTTCTCTTTTCAAACAGCAGTTAGCATAACAACTAGATTTATGGCCAGGGTGTCAAAATGCCTCTTTCAGTGGCTCTTTACAGGAGAAAGGCCACACTCTTAGCATACTCTTGAGAAGCCACTAGCCTGGACCTTTCACTTCAACAGTGGACAGTTTATTGGAAAAATGATTCCATACTGCACTCCACTAAAGACAAGTACAGAGCATAGCACTCTGTCTAGAAAACCCTCTAAAATGAAGTACCTTATACACTGCTGAGGGGCTAGTAACACTCATATCATAGAGAGCTCTTTACTTATGCACATTGAACATAAGGGCACAGCCCTAAAGGATCGCATTTTTAGAGGCCCTTGCTTTCATCACAAAGTTATAGGCAAATGTTACCTGAAAATTCCCCTTGATGGATACTTTTCAGATAGGGTGGGGGTTTCAAGTGTTTATGGGAAAGTACTTCTAAATATCCATTTCAAACACTTGAACGGAGATACAAGTAAAGCCGTTTCTTGTAGAGCCCAGTTATCCAGCTTTTCCCCTGACAAAATGTGATCTTTCCTGATGAAAAAAAGCCACATCCACAATTAAATAAAAGAATCTCATGTTCAGACCATCTGTTCTACTGCCCATTAGCCTCTCCTGGTTATACTGGGTATGCACCACTCAAAAACAAGTCGCTCCCAAGACTGTAATAAGTTTCATCGTGTACAACATTGTTTATCCTACAACAAGTTATTTGGAGAAGAATATGTTCTCTGTCCTTAACCTATGGCCACTCCTCTCAATTTGGAGTATCTGTAAGAGGAGATAAAAAAAAGTCAGGGGCAAGTTAGTGAAACATTTTTGCCACTCTGTTTTCATCACTACTGCCTCTTAAAAATGCCCTAGCCATTTTACTATCTAACAGATTTGACTTAATTAGTTCTGTAAACAAGCAAGTTTCTTGCTAAGGTCTTGTATCCATGATGTGACTGATGAAATAGTGGTCACTGTAAATGTTCCAAACAATAAAACGTGCAAATTGGGACTGCTTTTGTTACATGTGTCTTTTCAATGGCTTTTTGCATATAAAAATAAAATAAAATAAAATTAAATTAAAAATAGATTAAATTAAATTAAAAATTAAAAATCTCTATCAGAAATAAGTTGAAAGGTTTAGTTAGTGATGTTTGGAAGCAGCAAGTAGTTCAATCAAGTTTTCCTTTTGAATAGCCATCTCTCAGTTTATCCTTTCTCATTATTGCAACAAGAGAGGGAGAGAGATTTGGTCTTTGTCGCTTGGGATTACAATGTCACTTGTTTTAAGATAGCTGATGTTTTGATTGAAGTGTTAGAGGCTTATCAAAAGTTAAAGCTCAAGGCTTTGTGTGTTTTTCCCTCAGCTTCTTTGTATTTTTCAGTTCATCCTCCTTGTTCAAGTCATCCTGGCACTAATTCAATCCTAGGATTAGATTAACTCTTGAGTTGATTTAGTTGAAAATTTGAAACATCATTTAGGATTTCCAGGACTCATATGATACTTAAACATATATATTAGCAGTGAGCTAGTTTGTTCCAAAAGTTACTTATCTCACTGAGTATACACATATACTCAGCGAGATAATAAAAATATGCACATTCTTGTGGTCTTATTTATTTCAGCTCATTGCCACTCAGGCTCACTGAGGATTTAACACTCTTCTTCATGGCTTTCTGTTTGTTGTTTGTTTGTTTGTTTGTGTGTTGCAAATTTTTATGAGAGTACATGAACATCAGTAGCAAGGTATACTTTGTGGATATACTATTTTAAAACAAATATAAGATGTGGAACTATAAGAAACTCAGTTGTTGGTACCATCCATACTGGACCACAAGAACACATCTCCTCACATCACATACCAACAATCCCAGTTCATGTATTCCTAAAGGATTGGTCTGTTAAGATACAATACCTGGTATGACTATCATGCACATGCAAGTAAATACACATATACATCCACAGAGGTACATCCAGAGAGCGTACAGCACACAGGCACACAGGGACCCACACACTGATACACACATCAATAGAATAAATACTGTCTGAAAGGTCAGGGTGAACTTTATCTTCACAAACAGGCTGGAGAAAGCAGAGCTCCCCAGATGAAACAGAGGGACAATTTTAATTCAGAATGTTTAATCTACTTTTTTTTTAATCCACAAAAAACATTACAATATCAAGACATTGTCATTTGCCATTGGCTGTGGCATTGATGTGTTAACCTTGAGACACTGTAAGGTCCAACAATCTGAGAGGCCAGTGGAGGCCAACAAGAGTATTTTTTTTTTAAATTTTCCACACTTATTTCAAATCCTATGAATGATCAGTTCATCAACTAGGTCTCTTTCCATTTACCTCCATTTGACCTGCTCTTTTCTCCCTACAAACGGCCTGGTTTTAAACTCTAACCTCACTGTATGCAAGGACACATTGTTGATACATGTACATCCAACAGTTAACCTTGTGTCCACAAACATAGCTTGTGTGTCTCTTCTATTAAAAATGAAAACCAGAGATTAAAAGAGAAAAGGCCAGTATATTACTGTCCACTGCACACTTCAAAGTCTTAGTGGCTTCCTCACATGTGTCTTTAATGGTGTCGAGAAACAGTCGGGGACATGCAGATGTTCAATACTAAAGGTCTCAAGATTAAAGAAAAAATTCAATACCACCGGCATTTATCTGCCAACTGTTTATAAGGTGAACAATATAGAGATAGATTTTTGAGGATGAGACAGAGCATAACAGGCATTCAGGCCGATATGCAGCTTGATGAAGAAGCTCTACATAAATTCTTCATAGTGTTCTTATTTAAGCCCTCAATGGCAAGGTAAATAGTAACAGATCTATTTTTCAGCCTCAGTGTACCTAATTCTTTTATGTCAGTGTGTAACACAAGATGGAATACTACTGTTTTAGTTTTTTCAAAAGAAAAAACTTACGTTTTAAATTTAGGTTTCAATGGCTGAGGAGCCTTCCCAATGAAATAGATTTTGTGTTAACATACTCATAAGTATCTCTTTGCTTTAATTTGCACCTAGAAAAATCTAAATTAATTTATAAGTTTTGATAGTAATAGCCTGCCTTAAACAAATGCCATCAGCGTTATATTTACATACAATGTAGAAGTCGTTTTTTAATAGATTCTGACTTTCATTTCATCTGGAAATATGTGTACTAGCTTGTCAAATTTGGATTTTTAACTATTTTAATATGAATACTGTGAAGTTGGGGTTTGACAGATAACTGACATCAAGCTTGACCCATAGCTATTTTCAATAAAATTCAGCTCCTGTTTTAGCTGTGCCACTCAAAAGATTTTTACATTTTTGTTGTGATGCCATTCCAGTGTGATTCAGATGCAACGTTGGGTTGTTGGGTTCAGGGTCATGGTCCTGTTATAACACAAATCATCAAGCCAGTGCAAGGTCTTTGGCACTGCTAGGCAGTTTCCCACACATAATTGGCCTGCATTCAGTCTTCCAATCTTAACAAGCCCCACACATAGCTTTTTTTTTTATTTTTTCTGCTATAGATGAAGAATTAAACCTTTGTTTAGTTCTGCACAAATGGTCATCTCACCAAGTCTAACAGCATAAGAAAAACAAATTCAAATAAGTCTTTGGTCCGTGTAATAAAATGCATTTTAGTACTTTTATTTGGTTCACCTTTTTATCATTTTCAAAGAAATATCCATCCAATCCAATGCACTAATTTAACAGTCTGATTTTGTTTGGGTACCAATTTAGAGAAACAAAAATCCAAAACTACAGCATAATGGTAAATAATTTAAATCAATCAGATGAGTTTAAATAAACATGGGGCCGTATGGTAATTGCTTGAAGATAATAGTGCTAATTTGTGTATTCTCTGATGCTTTTTTTGTTTCCCCAGCACAAATGATTTTCTCAGTGTGAGACTCTTATTAATGCACTGGCAAAAAAGAAGCACAAAAATAGACATTGTTAAAGAGAATGTGTAAGTCCCCCAATTAGCACAGCTAGACTGGAACTGTTAGCATGATAATAAGAGAATAATAGAGCAGGGAAATGATAATGTGTGTGTGTTTAAGTGTGGAAGTATGTGCTGCTGTGTGTGCACTCGTGCCTGTGTAGAGTCTGTTCTGCCTGTTCTTTCCCTTGTGTTGAAGAGCTCAGTGTTAGACTGCTAGTAGGATTATGTGGGGGCATTAACAGCCTAGTCAGACAGCCTTGGCTCTCACCCAGGGAGGCTCAGTCCAGCATGTTCATCCTCCATTTAAGGAGACTGTTAGCTGATGAAGATGTGCACATGCAAGACTGAAGATAAAAGAAAGCGGTGACCTAACTCATTAGCCCCTGTGATTTAATATATTGACACTTGGTTACAAATAATTCCATTTAGTGGACTCTATCGGTGGGGTAGGACAGATCAATTTAATTAGTTATGAAATGTGACTCCTTGTCAGGGAGCAGAAGAAATGCTGACGTTAAACAAAGTCGTGTGCAATTTAAACAATAAAGCCATCACGGCCCTGTTAAAACTTAATGATGCACAGAAAGGTGCACCAATGTCAGTGATGGCTTGCAAATGAAGCTGAGTGGATGGACAGTTAATGTGTAATACCATTTGTCTGTTAAATCAAATTCTTGGTTTAGGAATATAAAGCTGCCTAGGTTGTTTTGGATTTGTGGATTTTTCCCATTAGGGTATTATGCATTCTCCTTTTATCTATGTAATGCACCTCTTTACTTAACACAAGTGTGGCACTTTGAGTTACTGCAAGCATGGCTACTCTACTGCACTGGTTATAAAAAGAAGAAAGAAAAATTAAATTAAAATAAAAGGAGGAAAGGTCCATACTACATGTTTTTGAAATGTAACACATACTACTTAGACTGTGCTTTTTCCAATAAGGTAGAGCTGTAGGCAAACACAGATCAATTACTGCTCTTTTGTAAAATTGTAAATGACACAATAGAACCATGTATTTGAGTAATTGGCCTTTTGTATTCAGACACCTCAGCAGCTTAAGCAGCAATAATTAAGAGGCTCCATATGAGAGGTGCTACCTGAAAGGCTGTCATGTGTGAAATCACACCTGAGGGTCTACTTAAAATTAGTCACCTGAGGGTTTTCTAAAGCAGCTCTGGGACCGGTTAATGTATGACACAGATTTCTCTCTCTCTATCAGTTCTCAAAAGTGACAAGAATAACTGATGCAACACAGCAGATTGTCTGGCACACAGTTATGGGAATTTGCCTTTAAAATTAATCAGAGCGCTAAATAGCCCAGATAACTGAACATCTCTTCTTTAAATACACAGATGATGAATAGAGTATTTTACGTTAGGTCCAAATATCACAATAAAGCACCTGTTTGGGGCTCCACAAATCTTCCCTGGATCGTTACACTTAACATCCATTGTACCCCAACCCCAGAGAGAAAAAATATCAGTTAAGGGAGAACACATCCTCCAGTGTGATGTTGACTTAGTTTCCTCTCCCCCACTGCATGGACTGTGTTTTCTCTGCTAATGTTGTGCAAACTGTTTTGTCTTTGCACTGGCTTTGCGAGGCCGTCACCCTCAGCAGTGGGCACTCTCACAGGGAGAAGGAGCTGCATTAATAGACTCTACTGTGCACAGGCAGCCGGCAGGGAGAAAGGGGCGCGTGTTTTCCTAGGGCAGGGGTGGCAAAGCAAAGCATTCAGCCCATGGGTAATTCAAAAAAGGAGCTTTTTGTTTTTGAGGCAGAGGAGGGTCCAAGCATTCCCCAACTGAACACAATGAAAGATTTTGTCCTGCTCTTTATTTTTTTTGTTGTAGAACTGAATTATGGATTTTTTGTTTGTTTTTCTAGAATTCAACTACAATTTATTTCTTTTAAACATTTATTTAATTTAGTGTCTTTATTCATTCGATCAAACTGTAAGTTTTAAACATGCTATTGTATAACCTGCCTTGTTTTACCTTTTATAAAATTCTGTTTTATTCTTGCACATCATAATTTGATCATGTTTAAAGTGTCAGTGCACTTGTGTGTCTAATAAAGCTGGTTCTCGTGACAGCTCTCTTTCTTCTGAACAACAGAATGGGCTGTGTTGTGTTCTGTGGCCCCAGCAGCTGGGAGGTAATAGTAAAGACGGAGCCTCAGTGAAAGGATTACAGGACAGAGCAGGAAACCTAGCTATAATGTAAACAATTCCATAACGCAAGTTAGGAGTGGTTCTCTGTTTTTAAACTCATTTTCACATTAACTTTATAGTTACAAAAGAGATTTTATCCTTTTATCATAAATACATTGTAATATTTTTGAATGACTTTTAGATGTGTCATAGTGAAATATAACACATTATTCTATGATTTCTGTTTACCCTTCAATGTGCACATCAAGGTAGCTGTCTGACTAGCTGATGTCTAGCTTTCTTTAGAACCTAAACTGCCTACCTGCAATGAGGATCTGAGGTAATTCACTTATTCCCATTTCCCTTCAGTGTACAATTGTCAGTGTCACACTGGGGTACAAGTATACATTGCATGTTTTAATTATTTTCAGAATCTTATACACAGATGGTGTATCAAAACACAGAAGTTTAGCATGACAACTTGAACATAAAACCACTTACTGTAATTAAAAATGTTAACCCAGAAGAAAATATCTTGAATTAGACCCTGACATTTAATTTCTATAAACTTTTTGAGATACTTTTTAGGATTCATTCATAGCACATGCAATGACCTCATAACATATGTGTTTTTTTATCTTGTTTTTCTCATTCTGTTTTACCACTTTGCATCATACTTAGACTTTCATTATTGTTCTTACAGCATTTAATTCTCAAAATACATTAAATCTAAGTAGACTGCACTGTGCAGAAATCCTGTAAATTCCAGGCACTGTTTTTAAGCTAACATTAGCCTGCAGTTTTATCCAGGATTCCAAGGAAGTCAAGAGGAGGCATGGTGTGCAGGATGGCTAGAGTGGAGGGATTTGGGGTGGGATGTGTTAGGTGGGTCAGAGGGTTGGACTATCCTGCTTTCAGGCTCCCGTCGACTTAATATAGACATATTGGAATGGCACTTTTCCAAGAAGGCTTGTTGTACTTTGTAAGGAATTAGTGGAACCATTGCTTATTCCCTCTGGATGGCTTGACCTCACTCAAGTGTCTGGATTTTTACTTAGTGTAGCACACACAGAAATGAGGGATGTGTCGTCACACTTGAACTTAAGTGAACAGAGCACACTGTCATAGCAAATGCTGTACATACACAGTTCACATAAAATATTATGGGTCTTTTATACAATTTCTGATTTTTGTAGAATAGGGTGTTATATAAGGATTTCAGAAGCGGGGCGGAAGTGAGGGAAAAAGACAGGCACTTGAACAGGAGAAATACCCTTTGTCAGTGACCTGATGCTCTCCAGTGTTTCCACTGTCGTTCTGGACAAGCATAATAATGTGGTAATATGATGACCTTCATTCAAAAGCAGAGGTCTGGAGTATCAAAGCCAGGTTCAAATCAATTGATCTATCTGTCTGATTACCATTAGTTGCAGACAAATCCAAACACCATCAGATCTCTGTTTTATCAATGTGCCTGTCTGCCGCGTGATGTAACTGTTCAGTGTAAGTGTAAAGCAGTAAAGAAGTAATATCTGTTTGTTTCACTGGAGGAAATACTGACGAAAGAGTATTCAGCAGAAGTACTTCCCCTGAGTGATTTTCCTCATGGTTAGACTCCAGTACAGTGTACACCCAGCAGGCTGTGTACGTACACGGTGGAGGGTGTTAAACATGTCCTGCTGTCTAGTGTCAGTTTACTGTTTGTGTGCTGCTGTTGGAATGTAGCCAGACTTGCCAGCTAACTCAAGATCACTTCTTGTCTAAATGAATCACAAAAGGTGATTTCTACTAGCAAGCGTTTGTTGTGGAATTCAGTGGGGAGAAGGGTGGAAACACAGTGTGAACTATCGGTTCTTACAGCTACCGCTAAAGTCTATCTTCTTTGGGTGAAATCACAGAACCTCTCAAACAGAAAATGTGAAAACGAAGATTAGCGAGGGCTGCCAACTCCTAAAGTGAGGAATTAATTTTATTAAAATGCGGTGACAGTGAAATGTGAACTCTCTTCTCAAAGCTTATTGGTGATTGTGAATTTTTCCAAGTGGGTAAGGTATTTATTATAGTCTGAAATTTACAGAATTAAAAATTATTTCCATGAAGTCTTCAGCTATTTCAGCCTGTTTTATTGTTGTCAGTAATTTTGTAAAAGTACCTTTTGCAAGTCTCCTCATGACAAATGTGCAGATTATATCCAAGATAAGGATTTGTGTTGAGAGAAGTGTGTTAAAAGGAGTCAAGTGGTAATTAATCAGAACGGAAGACTCAGGATCTCACAGGTCCTTTCAAGCTAATAACCATGAACTGTTGTGGCACTGAGGTAGATGCTTTTTTTGTCCTCTTTTGTATTTTAATCTTGTTAATTCTGGATGCTTCTGGCAGCAAAAACAAAAACTCTCACAGTTTCCTTCATGTAGAGCATTGTAATCCATAGTGAGTAGCAAACTTGAGCATCAGTCGGTGCATGAAAGTGTAAAAGGGTTCAGAGGGAAAGCCAGCAGGGGGTCTCAAGGCCTCCTGGGTGCTTTGGGGAGGCTCTAACAGACAGTGAGGAGCATAGGTGTTGACAGGGTCCCAAGTGAGTCCTGTAATGTGCTGTTCATCTCCATTTGCGCTGAGTGTTTTGGAGCAGCTTGCATGAGTGTTGTAGGTGGATGCTTGGTCTGTAAAACACCACTGTTCAATCTAACATTAACAAAAATTACTTTAGCATCACCTGAGCCTAATGGAACTCTATGGAAACATATTTTTTAAATGTGAAAATTTTCGTTAATTACACAGCTTTTTAAAAATTAAAATTGTATCTTTCATTTAAAAATGTAAAAGTCTAATTTGTATTTTTGATCTAGTATAGGATTACTAATTAATGAGTCACTATAAAAAGAGTTTATCATGCATGAATTAATGCAGTATTAAAATGATTTTTGGCTGTGTATCATTGTCTTTGTGTGTCTGAGTGCTTATTGCATGTGTTTTAAGTCCTCAGAGAAATAAAAGGAGCTATTTCAAGTCTGTCCTATCTTACACCTTGTGTATTTACACATCAGACACCTGAACTGCCTGGTCTGCCCTGTGCAGTCTAATCGCAGGATGGGCTGCTGCTTTATACCATTGTGGATTTTGCATGCTTTTTCTTATTTAACTTGCTTAATTTATTCTTGTCAAGATTTATTTTCTTCTCTCTTATAGTATAGTATGTACATGGAATTCCACATACAGCAGATGCAAGTTAGTTGTATTTATCAAATACCAGCATCTCCTTGATGGGAGGGTAACAGATTGTGTACTGGCCTGCTACAGACTTCATCAGGTCATCTGAATTGATGATACATGTTGCAAGGGAGCCCGTTTCCCCCGGAAACCTCTGCTGGAGCGCGTGCTGGCAGAGACAGGGGCCTCAGCCAAGTCTGTCTGACTGATCACTACAGATGCTCCTCTTCAAGTATTCCAAGTCAGATCCTTAGTGCTGTGTCTTGAGGGACAAACAATAGCACCTGTTCCTCATAAGATAGCCCATTCATGTATCTTTAATGAAGCCTGGGGGCAGATGGTGTGAAATGACATTATCCAGTACTTAGCAGTGCTAAGACAAAGGAAGAGCAGTGCCAGCACAACAATGCTGCTGTATTTATGAGGGAAAGGGAAGACACTGCCCAAGTGCCCCACTCACATCTGCTCCACTTCATTCTCTGACTCCTCAAGATCATCTTGGCATTAGAAATATCCTGGGCACTCCGCCCATGGATAGATGAACTTTGGGGTAACTCTTTAGGGGGGGTGGATGGGATCAGGGAGTTGTAGTAACAGAGCAAGAGTGTAAGTTCAACATCCATGCAGATTTTCCTAATGATTTTTATTTTGTAATATACTTTTCCCTGCTACACTACCTTAACAGTCAATTTTTAAAATAAGAAAAAGGGAGTGAAAATATTATGAAATATTATAATCTACTCAGCCACTGTGCCAGCTCTTAATTGACAGCTCAACTACTCTCCACTATTTGTTGCCACCTTGAAGCCCCTCAAAATTTGATTTTCCTTTCTCTGACATTAGCTGCTGTAAATTAAACTTTAATGCATCTAGCTCATTACTGAAAATCACAACCATTCAAATTCATTGCATTTATTTCCTCTTCAACGCACAGCTCTGATCTGTCTTGCCTCAATGAATGTTGTATGTGCTCCATATTTTAGAGTAATAATAGTAATAAAAGCTTATATCCCAGATGAAATTATATCATTTATAGTTTATCATTTAGTGTTACCGCAGAACTATACATATATGTATCAGATCACTTGTGCTGATGTCTCTTATTATAGTGTGTATAAAGTGTGCATAGTCCATATATATCCCTCAAAAATTTTTGTTATGTTAATTAATGCAGTCCTTTAGTCATTTCAGAATCAGAATACTTTTTAATCTCAGGGGATAAACTGGTTGTAATTATAAATCATTGCAAGTAAATGATGTTTATGTTTGATGTTTTAAATATTTAAGTTATTTTGTTTCATTTTTGCTGTGTTGTACTTGAATTTCAGATAATACACTTGAATTAAGCTATGGATTATTTTGATTTTGAAATGTAATTTCCAAAAAAAGAGACATTTTTTATCTACACATTTCAACTTTGAAAGTAAAATTGGAATTAAAAAAAGAAAAAAAGTTTGAACTGCTGATTCAAAACAACCAATGCATGTTAGCTAATTCATGAAAAATGAACTACCATGCAGCACATGTGTAATACACTTATACATAGGGATTTAGACTTGACGGGCTCCTTTTCTGCCCTGTGACTACCACACATTCAGCAACAGACTCCATCTGTTTAAACAGTCCAAATATACAGACAGAGAAAAGCTGTATCCCCCTGCCTGTCACTGGCCCTACCTCATGTTGTGACATTAATTATTGTGTTTTTTCCATATGTTCCATACATGCAAGGCCAAGCTCCATCGTTCATCCTGGAAACTTGGAACACAAATCCCTATAAAGCAATGCTGTATTTAAGGACGTTTGTCGCAGTCTCCTTGTCCATTTATTTTTCTTCAGCAGTAGCAGATTTTACAGAATTACTTTTGAAAGAATTACATACTTTCCTATTCTTCTATAATGGCCTTTCTGCACTTACACTTCCATAAATGCTCAGTGGACATAAAATTCTTCTATTTATTTAGTTTTCAGTCTAGCTTTGCACCTCTGGACAGATCAATAAAATTGCTTAAAGTAGGTTTAGTGTGCTAGCTTTAAGAGAAATTTGGTGCAACTACTCCTGTAGAGGGTCTACAGGGGGAGTAGCACAGACTGAAAAGTGGAGATCATAGCAGACCTCAGCCAGAACATGGGACAGGTTGATTTCATGCCCCAATGCAGCGGCAGTAATTGCACCCAGACCCGTTTTATTGCAAGTTGATTTTAAAGAGGGATGAATGGAGAAACATTCTGTAAAGTGTTTATTTTGGGGGATGACCTTTATTAACCCACTTCCAGGCAGGTTCCCCTGAGGTGATTTGGCTCAGTCCTGGATTAACCCTCACAGGCCCATGGTAGCCAGACTGCTCCCTATCATAGGGTTTCAGGAAGCAGAGAATGACAGTAAAATTGGACTTGCAGCATGTGTGCAAACCCCCACACAGCACTTTTGATACATAAGCTACTCACCCACCCTTGACACACAAATGCAGGGAGTTTGTGCTGATATCCCCAGTAGGAAATTCAGCAACAGGCTGCACGGTGAAGGTTAATAACACAAATGGAAAAAAATGAAAAAGAGCAAGCACTTATGAACTGCCTGCCATTTTATCACCTAAAAAATAATAGTAAATTCCTGGATTGTTGTTTTATATCATGTAAACAAATGATCATCAAAGAATATGTTACAAGTTAATCTTCTCTTGAGGTGAATTTATGCTTGTACATGCTAATCAGTTCTGGCTCTGCATCTGCACAAAGCATCCAACAATTCTTTTGCAAACTGTAACAGTTAGAATGTTAATTAGTACTTCTTTCAACACACTTGCCACAGAGGCCATACAAACCTATACCTGCCCCTCTTCTTTGTCATACAGTACATGTCATTTCCTCTAACTTATGCTGGAACAATGTGTGTATGCAGGGCCTTTGATGTGCCGAGGTGAAATTGAGGTTTGGATTAAGAGCAGGCGTAGCTCAGCCAGGTATTGTGTGAGCACACGAGGGCCGTCATTGCGGCACAGACCCCTGTCAGCACGCGTTAGCAAGAGCTGTGATCTGGCCTCCCCTTGAGTAGGCTCTGTGTTTCTGTATACTATGTCTGTGCTTAGGCCTCTCTCTGATCTCTGCTCCCTATCTGTTCAGCAGGTCCAGGGTCACATGCCTCCGCTCATGATCCCCATTTTTCCACACGACCAACGCACTCTAGCAGCAGCAGCTGCCGCTCAGCAAGGCTTTCTCTTCCCTCCGGGAATGTCTTATAAGCCAGGTATGCTTGCAGATTAAATCTTTTGGTCATACTGTCATTCTTTTCTCCCTGCTTGCTATGTCTTCCCCCTTATACTTGTATCCAGAACTATAATTTTCAGTTTAGAAGCTGTCAGATTTAAATGCATCATTCACACTTGAGGGTCCTGGCATTCACTGCTCTGTCTGGACATAGATTTGAGATCAACGCCTGGGAATGTTCTTGTCCATGTGGAACAATAGATATGGGTAGAAAAGCAGAAGAATGTAAACATGTCATCAACATAAAAGTATCTTTCAGGGGTGTGCTGGCTGTAATCATTTTGCAAATATCCAAGAATGCAGGACATGAACCCTGCATAAAAAGTCTTCCAAATCTGTAGACGGAACCCAATACAGTTTTACACAATTATGTCTTGTGACAGTGAAATAAGTAATTAAAAGACAGTTACAAGTTGGAGAGTCTGTAGATGATGTAAGAACAGGTTTTCCTGCACAATAACTGTTTGTACTGCTTGTAACAACATGCCTCTCTCTCTCCCTTTACATTTTGGATCACTATTTTACACACTGCAAAGTTTTGTACATTACAATGCATACTTGTTCCTAAGCCCAGGTTGTTGTATTTATTATGTGCATCAGTTATTGAACCAAATTCAACTGAAATTGCCCATTAAGAGTTTCCTATTTTCAATTCTACAGATGAAATTAGAATGAGAGTGCTTTATGTTGACAAAACCCTCGGTGATAGTCAGCTTGAAAAAGAGTCCTTGTCTGTTGTAAAACAGGACCAAAACAAAAAAAGAAAAGAAAACACTTAGAAGTCAGGTTTGCAGGTTTGTAACAGAACATAAAAAGGTGTGGTAGTGCAGTAAATGAATTAACTATAAAACCAGAGGATGAAAAAGAAAGTCAGCTATTTTTGAACTATGGAGCCATGACAGCTTAAACAAAGTGCCTGAGGGGGAGTCTTTTACCAGTGTGCTTTTTGCAATAGGTTTGACACAGAAAATGTTTTAGTTCAAATAACAGGCGCTATTATGGAATCATGTTCAGGGGTCACCATGTGCATAGTTCCTGCATAATTCATGAGCTCATGAAGAAAGAGCAAAAGGGGGTCTGAAAATGACTCTTGTAGTCAGAAGGGATATTTTCAAAGCCTTTATTATTTCTCCCTGTTCAATACAATATACACAATATACCCAGAGAGCACAATGTTATCATCACCACCTGCAGGGTATACAGGATGCTTTGGTGTCCTTTCTCCATGAAGTGAGTGGCCAAGCATTTACTTCTAAGACTAAGGCACACTAATCTGATGTTATTATTATGAGACAGTTCCTAGGGACCACTGCTTATGACCCCCAAACCTGTGGTGTTCATATGGCAACAGATTCATTTTGGCACCGTAGTGGTAAGTCATCACCCCATCCGCTGGCTGTGCTCAATGACCTGGTGTTGCATGGTAGGCAAGCACAGTCAGAGAGAGACACCAACTCATCGTTAATACAAATAGATAGAAGTTGGACTTCCTGGTCTATTTGCACTGTTTACACAGACATGGAAGCATTCAGTTTGAGGTGCCTCTAATGGACCTGCAGAATGACCCCATAGTCTTTAGGTTCCTCTGCCTAAAGACTATGCCTGTCTTCTTCATAGATATCCTGCTGACAGTTAATAGTTTTCCCATGCTATCTTGTTTTATTAGATGTCACATTTAAACTGTTCGGCTGTTGCAGCTTTTGTTATTTAAGTCAATCAAGTTCGCCATTTTTTTCTTCTTGATAAAGTAGAAAGAAAAGTGAATTAGGTTAGATTTTTTCCGCCATGAGGAAGAAGTCTTTGTCTTTTACGTGTCTATGTTTGCCGGTGTGTCTGCCTCAGGGATGTTGATAGACATAAAGCTCTACAAGGGCACAACCAGTGATTATGCAAATAACACAAATTTTTCTTGGTTTTTGGTGAATTGAAATGTGCCATATAATATGATCAATGTATATGTCAAATGTAGCCAGGCTAGTTGTAATATAGTTTAGCTTAGGTATAAATTACAATGCACTGTGTCACCTCCTTGACATACCTCAAATCTCAGATCAAAATACAGAAACGCCTAATTTGTTTCTAGTTAAACCAAATTCAAAAGCTGGCAGAAAAAGAAGGTCAGGTTTGAGGGTTGCAGTCATAATTTGATCTGGCCTATGAAAGGTCTCCGCTACATCTGTCAACCGTCAGCAGATCTACAACTTATTTCTTGGCACCACATGAGCAGGGAAATACAGCCTGTTGTGACCATGGCGTCACCTATACTACTCCCCTCTTAGCATTTAGAATCCGGGCTCTCTGCAGCAAACCATCGAGGGCCAATTTAAAAAAAGGGGGAAAACATTTTAAGTGTAATTTCTTTTCAGTTGTCTGACGTGCTAACCTAGAAGAGTTTGCATTCTGCTGGAGTCTGGTGACTAGATGCAAACTCTGAGGACACCAAGACCCAGACCTTGGAGCCCAAGATCCCCCAGCAGTTGTAGTGTAGCACATGACCCTCTCCAGGTTTCACATGACATCAAAAGGCATCCAGCCATTTATTATCCCCAAACCCTACGTCACAGACAGCATAGAGCAAATGAGACAGGGAGAAAAGCGATACCAAAAAGAGGTGTATAGAAATAACCACAGTGCCCCCCCCCAGACACGCACACACACGCATGCACACACACACACACACACACACACACAAACTTAGCACTATTCGAAACCACTTCTGCTGTGTGATTTTATTTGCTACTAAATGGGGATTGGATTTCCATGGCCTGTATCACATTGTGCTGTGCTGTACAAGATTGCAAAGTGAGGCAGGCAGACGAGGGCAAAGTGAAAGAGAAGGTATATACATTTGCCTTGTCTGTGGCTTAATGGCTCCATATGTTTGTGAGAAGAAGTGACAGCCAGAAGTGGGGTCTGAGCGAAGGCCAACTACCCCTCCCCACTCTCAATGTGCACCCCACCTCCCCTTCTTCAGACACATACCTCAAACCAACCTCCTCTCTATGAATGGTGCGCTGCCCAGTCTCACTGGGGATGTTCTGTCTGTCTCAAAACACAAGGTTGACTATGTAAAGGCTTCTGCAACCCCATGGATATCACTCATACTGCAGCCATTTTTATATCCCTGTCTAACAAATGTGCTGATGGCAGGCCAACAGTAATGAATAGTGCAGCTATTTGGAGACCATTTCCTCCTTGCTTGATCACAGTGACATGTGAGATAAGAATGTGTGGGGTTTTTTACCCTTGTTATTGTTACTGCACACTTGTTCTAACCAGTTTGCATACAAGTGTTTTCACTGTGCTGCCAAAGCCATCACTCAGAAACAAACAATGTTGTGTTGAACAATAGCCAGACAAGTCTATAGCTGTATGAATTGCCTGAGAGAACATGTCGGTCTTTTACAAAGGCACTACTGAATACCATGGGAAATATTTAACATCTAATCAGAACACAAACGCACGCACACACAAATGCACCTTAAAAGAACTCCTAACTTGTTTTCATCAGTGTCTTATTTACTGTTGTCATGGAATTTGTAGTCCACAGGTAGAGTAAGGAGGGAATGGTGTATAACTTTCCTAAGTAATTCTGCTCTAGTCAATCCCCCTTAGGCTTTTGTTAATGCAGATGTTTGGGCTTGAAGCCAAGGACTCGTTGCAATGTGCCACATTGCTGTGGCAAAAGTAGTGGAGGGCCCAATCCCTGTTGGCACTTGCCTGGTCGCTGTGGGCCAGCTCATTGTCTGAACCTGTATGCATTGTTGTCTCTCTTTCTGTCTCTGACAGGTGATAACTACCCAGTGCAGTTCATTCCATCCACAATGGCAGCTGCAGCAGCGTCAGGACTCAGCCCCCTCCAGCTTCAGGTATGTACAATGACAAAGAATGTTAGTGATGCTCGCCAAGCTCAGAGCAGAATGGATGGCTAAGCAGCTGTACACTAAGTAATGAGCTGCACACTAAGTAATCCTGTAGGCCCCAAGCTCACACACGCTTATCACCTTACATATGTAATTTATCCCATTTTATAGAGGATTTATCCCCACCAGCTCTGCCAGACAGAGGAGTTAGGAAGATAATAGTTATTAGAGAGAATGAGAATCACTTTGGTTGCCTTAATCGCCTGCCAGTGAATTTATCAGAAGACAACTGATGATGAAAAAATCCCCTTCCGTTGCTTTTATCTAGGAAATGACTGTGCTATTTATAGTTTATGTGGAAATCATCCAAGAAAAATGATAAAATTAGTTTTAAAAAAAGGATTCATTATATATTACATAAAATAAGGCTGAGAGGGGCTTGAGCAACAGGAAGTGTTGAGATAGGCTCTGAGCCCTACGGGCTCCTCCTGGACCTCTCTCAGGTCATGGTTTAACCTGAGGCCACAATGTTTAATGTAAATAATTATCTTAATTGTATTATTCAACTTACAGCTATTATAAATAATAGTAAGTATAAATAGCTAATTAAAATGAAAAAAATGCTTCCTTGCTAAGTTTCTACTGACACTCAATTACATAAAAATAAACAAATGACATGAAAAATATGAGCATTGCTGTTTTTTGCATCTGTAATTATCATCTTCCTTGGCAGTTCTGAGTAATTGTGAATTTTCTGTCTAGAGTCAGTATAGTTCTTTTGACACAAAAGAAGCAAAAAAAGAACATAAAAGTATCTTTCGCAACATATTGTTAAGAGGCCACTGCTGGTTTGTCAACAACAGCAGAAAGTTATTTTATAGCTGAAGCATGTGATGCTCAACAGTAGAAAGAAGCAGAACCCGACTGAAAAGGCAAGCTCAAGACTAAGGGGGAAACTCTTTGCACATTGATATATGTGGCATTTGTCCTTGGGAAGCTACCACTGTCAGTGTTAACGAGCCTTGGCAAGTTTGAACAATACATGCAGCTGGCTCTGAAGAGCTGTGTGTCATTATGCATCCAAAGATAAGAGCTATCAGAAGCATGTAATGTGTTAAATGAGTCTGCTCATGTCTGAGTACGTGTATCTCTAAGAGTAAAAGATGGAGGCTGCTTTTTTGAATATCTTTCTAGAGTATATATGTGCCGCTTTGTGCATCATAGTGAAGTTTATTGGAAAGCAGTGTCAGTTCAGACAGGCATGCTCAATCTATTTATAGGGGTGTATGAGGTCAGATGAAACAGTCGTATATCTGAAGGTTGGGGTAAGAACCGGAGACGGGGTCTAGAGTCATTAATTCTGACTATGTATCTAACCCTGGAAATGGGCAAAAACAGTGCCTCCAAGACCATGACTTGGATGACCTTTACAGAACACAGTAAACAAAAAGAGGTGCATTTTCCATTAATTGAAGTCTGTCAGACTGTCACATATTCTGCCTGCTGGCTGCTATTTACTCTGCACAGAGATTCCCCTTAAAACAGTAAGGCAAGTCAAACATGCCCTTTTCTACATAGCTGGGATCAACAAACCATGTGACTGCCATTACTTCCTCTACAAAGCGCTAGGAGCCTAGTATGATTAAATACATCATCTTAATCCAGTCATGGAATTAAGTTGGAGTTGTTTCCTCCCTTTTTAGACCAGTAATGCCACTATCACTTTCCTTCGCCCAAATTTGAACTATTTAAAAGAGAAGGGACTGGTGCGTACAAAGGAAACATGAAAAATGTGGTAACAGCAACAAAAAATACACCATCACAAGAAAAATTTATAAGAAAATGATTCCATTTGCCCAGAACCAAATTAAGGGCACACTTTGTCTTGAAATGAGTGCAGTTTAATACCAATGCCACTACATCATTTTCAGGTTTTTATAGTATAAATTGTCTAGTGCAGTTTTCCATTAACTAAAATGGTCTAGTTTCCAAACCCATTGTTTATTTTTTTGTACACACATTCACACAAACACACACAATACAAAATCCCACACACATATGGCTGAATAGGCTGCCCCCCTCAATTAAAATATCTCTTCCTGTCAGCTGCATGGCAAGGTATAATTTTCACCAATTTACTCAGTTTAGACTGTGCAATATATGAACCTTAAAAAATTATCTTATTGGTAGAATTAATTCCCACAATGCTGCAGAGGTAATGTGATCAGCCATCCAGTCAGAGAGGCTAGCCGTTCCGTCAGTCTTAATGTTGGCCACGCAGCCTCTTCACAATCTTCTCTGTCATAACAGTCTGGGATCCTCCCCCATTCCCCACCCTTTCTCACCAAGAGAAGAAAACCCAACAGGGTAACAAAGACTTGGAGCTGATGGATGTAAATGAATCTCCAGGATGCGTTTGAGTATTGGGAGACTGTAATTTGCTTGTCAATACAGGGTGGTAGCATCACTCTGGTGGCTGGCAGTGTGCAAGTGGCTGTCACCAGGCATTGCTGTACCACAGAGCAATTTCACTCAATGTTTTCTTGACAGATTGGCTCTGGTCTGCAACTCACAGGAGAGGAGATGGGTAAACTATCCCAGCGCGACATGCCCCTCTTCATTAGTGCCCACACAGAGGCGGGATGAGCCCAGGACCAGCAGGAAACAATGGCTCCATCCCTGCCTGTCCTTCACTGATTACAACTGACATGTCTCACCTAACAGAGGAAATTGTGCTCAGATTGTACCCCAATCTCTCTAGACACCTACTATATTCAATTGAGTGAGAAGACAAGAAGGGAATTTCCCTAATTCCACAAAAGAATTTTCTGTTTGGGATAGCATTTAATTTGCTGTTTGTACACTATTCCTTGCATCGCTTGCCAAGTGAAAAGCTATTTACTTAAGGAGATAGTGAACTTAATGCATATCACCCATCTTTTTCAGGACCACTGAACAGTCGAAAAACCTGTGAGAAAGCTCCTGTTTTACAATTGGAAGCAGACTTTGACTTTCAAGCCATGTTACAAAAAGCATTACCAGATAAAACAAAACACCTGGGTTCACAGTATGTACTGTCACTGTTCAACTAAATAGACAAGAAACCCTCTGCTTTCACTCAGTTAAAAGTCAATTTTCTATCTCCTGCTGTTGCTGTTTTTCTGTCTTGCACGGAATTTCCATCAGCCTCTTAAGTCACTGGTCAGTGTCTTGGTTTGAGCATTTTTTTCTCAATTATCCCATTCTCTTTTTTGTGTTTTTCTTGCTTTTTTCACCCCCTGAATTTTCTGGGTCTGTGATATCCTCATGCTTTACATTATTGGAAGAGGAGTTGCTAGAGATAAGACTTAACACTGCAATTACATCTGATTTTGTTTCTTGTATTTGCTATTGCATCTCTCTAGGGCCATGCTAAACCTGGGCCCAGCCTAAGCTCATGCTTCCACTGTAAAGATGAAAAGACGCCCATATGCTTAGCAACAGCCCAGACCAGATCTCAAGCAGACAGACACATCTAAAGGAGTACTCATTGGCTTAGACGACTGGAGTGATAAGAAAGAGTGTTACACAGCTAGGGACAAACAGGAAGAAAGTGGGAGAGTAGCAAACCCCACATTATCTTTTGTTTGGATGTGAGTGCCTGTGTAGTACAGATGTGAAGAAATAGCTTCCATCATTAACAAGTGAAGCACTTTTGACTTTGAAAGAGAGGGAGAGAGGAGGAGGGGAAAAGAGAGAACAGACATACTGTAGAGAGCAGCTGTTTCTGTGTTTATGAGCAAAGGAACTTGGTCTTTGAAGGTAACCCAGAGCAGTGCAGCAATGCTGGAGTATGTGTGGAAGGCTGGCTAATAGGAAGGCTAGGTGAGCAGCTGGATAGAGGCAGTGGTGAACAGAGGGACAGATGGACAGAAAGAGTTGATAATGCAATGAGCAGCAGTGAATGGGAGGGCTGGCTCTGGGGCCCCTGGGCCTAGAGTACCCATACTCACCTCTATACAAGACAGACTGTAATTGTGTGCATATATACCAGTGAGAAACTGAGAAAAGGACTGAAATGTAAATTCTGTAGCTATATAATAGAAAAGCTGAGAAAGGCAACATGAGGGAAGGAGGGGTAAGAGCAGAGCAGGTTGGGTGCCAGCAGATGAGACAGATGTTGAGCCATACTGGAAAGCATCGGCACAGTGCACCAGGATGCCTTCCTCCACTCTTGACATCTGGGCTTAGCCTGGGTCAGCCTGCATGGTCGCCCTGGGCAATGAGCCTGTACAAGCCTTGTGGCAAACAGGGCTGGCGCTGTGCTGCCTTTTAAATGGTGTGGTGCAGTGAAGCACAGTTAATGCCCTCATATTCAGTCCAGTGCTCAGTGCCCAGCCCAGACAGAGGTGAATGAGACACTGACATACAGACACACTCGCACACAAAGAGATGAGAGTCTGTTTAAGTGTGTGGCTAATAGACAATGCTTAAACAATGCTTACCTAATGTAAAGGAAGATGTTGGTATTGTAAATTATCATGGTTTTAAGGTATCTTTTGTTTATTTAACATTTTTGTAGGCCACAGTTGGAAATATGCAATACAACATTATTGCTCGCAGCAAAAAATCTGATAAATATCTGCCACTTTATTTTCCAGCACATATTGCCATGCTGCGACTCATGCCTTTCTTCAGAACAAAAATGATGCACATTTGTTTCTCATCAGTTTTTCGTTAAGCTACAAGACTTATTTTTCTGTGTTAGCAAAAGGAAAAAAAAATCCCATAATTGATTATATTCTATATTGAGCTATCAGCTTTGTTATTTCACTAAATAAACACAGCCCACCCTGATTGCATATCATACTTTTGAGATGTCTAACATCATCAGCAGAGTGTGTAATCTCAGTTTAATGTCACAGGCAGAAAAGTGAACCTCCTCGTTTAACCTCTGCTGCCTCCAGAGGGCTTGTTTTTAATTACCAGAGGCTAACAGGCTGACCTTGGGCGTGTTGCACTCACTTTGAATCTATGTTTGCTGAGATCTTCTCTGCTCTACTGGGAAACAGAGAACGATAGAGTCAGATAAAGCAATAAAGCATCTTACATTATATGTTTGGCTCCTGATTTATGCATGCATGTTCTTATTTTAAATAAATAGTATTCTTTATTTTACGGTGCTTTAAATGTGTATGTTATACATCCAAACTTAACAATTGGAAATTACATGTTTTGCTCCTGTCTTCAAGCTCAGAGAAAATGTAAACTATAAAAACACATATTTCTCTTTTGTCATTTCCTTAACACCCTCATTGCAATCCCAGTGGCTATTACGTTAATTTTGCTGTTTTCTATCATCATACAAGCTGTAATTTAGCATGCTGCTCTGTTGTTTTTCATGAGAATATGTGCAATATTACAAATGTTAAGAATGTAGAGGGCCCTGAGATCTTCTGAGACTTTCAGCTAGTCCTCCAGCACCCCAGAATCAGATCACTGACTTTCAGCTTGACCCTCATTATCACGAACCTCTTGCTACATCCACCTGGCAAGCAGTTATGAAGAAGGGACCATTAGATGTGAGCGAGTCAACTGAGGGAAACAGGCAGATGTGTTCTGCTCAGGGAGACCAGCCTTGGCAGAATGCATCATAACTCTGACCCTGCAGTGACTGTTGTCTCCAGTTTAAAAACAAAGTCAAAAAAGTATGTAATCACTGAGAAAATTGTGGTTTCTTATTTTTTTATCTAACCATATTAGCCCTAATATTGAAGCAAAATCCTCCAGAATGCACCCAGTGAACACTGAAACTTTTCATAATTGTCCTTTAACAGTGTATGGCAGTTTATCAGACCTTTCATCTATCTTTCCCATTGATTGTATTTATTGCTCTTTGGTGCATGGAGTGTTCCTGCATGGTCATAAGGGTAGCCATTGCTTCTCACCCTGTGGCAGTGACCTGCTAATCAGTACTAGCATCCTGAATGTGTGCAATTTGAGGCAAAGTCTAATTATGTTCTTTTTCCGGGACAATAAAGTTCTACCAACAGAGGGTCAGGGGCGTGCCCATCAACAGGCCAGTTAGCAAACATCTGCCCAACAGACTATTTGACTAAGACTTCCATGTAGTCCAGAGGGACAGGCTGTGAATTGAGATCCTCTCTCTCTCTCTCTCTCTCTCTCTCTCTCTCTCTCTCTCTAGGTACCCCCCCCACCCCCAACC
>VUQH01016117.1:3584-52924 GCA_015106775.1 Etroplus canarensis | reverse complement strand
TACCCCCCCCACCCCCAACCACACACACACACACACACACAAAGAGTGCCCTTAACAGTGACATTAACTAAGTCTAGCTCAAATGAGAAGAAAAGAGAGTTAGGTCCACTCCTGTGTCCGATCCTTTCCGAGACAAAAGACTGTTTGTGAGGGAGGTGGAGGCAGTGCTATCATTGTGGGAACATAATCAGTCTGTCATTTCCGCTGCCGATGTGCTGTTGTTATCCCAAGGTCCCCTGGAAGAATGGCCCTTTTGTAGTGCCGCTTATGTGGCAGCGATAAAGTTTCTTACAGGAGCACATATGTGTTTATATCTGGAGATATGTGCATGGACATAAAGTACTTTGTTTGGTTTAAGTCTTCATCTAAACTGCCAAAGGTGAGGACAGCAGGGCTGGGTTGCTGTGTCTCATTCATATAAAAGCATTCTGTGTTTGGCCAAGCAAACTAGGAAATGAGACAAGGTTTGTTGATTGGCCAGTGGAAGCAAAATTAGATTTTCTCTGACAGCACCATCTCACTGAATAACACAACAAACCATAAGGTTTCCCTAGTCTGAGGATTACAAGCCAGCAGGGGAGTTAAGGGCTGCTATCTGTCTGATGAAGTGAGGGCTAAGGCTATGTGGAGTAACACATTTTCACAGACAGTAGCTCTATTTGACAGACCCCTGCCATTTACAGCAGGAGACAAAACCCAATTTCGTCACTTACCTGGTGGCCAATCAAAACAGATCTGGGACTGAAAGAAGTCTCAACAGTATGGGTGTGCTGGGCTTTACAGACAGAAAAAAGCACAATAACGATAATTTAACAAAAATAAACCTGCTATTACTGAATTCAGGTTTTAATAACATAAAATTATTAAATTAACAGATAAATATTAGTAGATAGGGAAACAGACAAAAGGACAATGAAATGTATAAAGATAAAATATAAACTACTCTCCAAAATATGATCCAGCTACCCATTAATCGCCTGCACCCAACAACGCTTTTTTCATACTTCCAAACCCTAATATCAGTATACTTAACCAGCAGTTTAAATTAACCCTTAAAAGTTCAACCTTGCCTGAGGAAATGCTTCACCATTTGAACCATGCTCCTGTGCAGTAATGTCACCAGCAGTTGGAAACCTTACTGAATTAACATCAAAGAATATATGTGATTGTATCAGTGTTCTTGGTACAGTTTTCTAAGGTGTAATGTGTGTTTTAACATATTCTGTAATGGCAATCCATCCAAGATTTGTTGTGGAATTGGACTGTCTCACATAACTGTGCAGAGACAAAACACCAACCAGAGAGTTCAGTTGCAAGTTGTGTAGATCTAGAGAAATGAGAGATCTTTGCTAACACACTTGCATCCAGTCGGCAAACTTTTCTCTGTGATGAGTGGAAAATAGGGGCTCCAAGTATTTGAATGAAAGCCATCTCTGTGTGGTTTTTAAGACTGCTGTCTCTCTCTGGGTTCAGCCTTTGAAATACAGTTAAGACCTTTGATGGAGGTTCTCTGCCAGCCTCATGGAAAGAGAGGAAAGACGTAAAAGAGAGCGAGAGGGGAGATGAAGGCAGACACAGAAGCAGAGAGAGTTCTAGGGAGAGGAAAAGACAGAATATAAAACTTTGAATGTTTGCTGGATTTGGATGTTAACGCCTTGCGGGTTTCTCCACCTCCCTACAGCAACTGTATGCCGCCCAGCTTGCCAGCATGCAGGTTTCTCCTGGAGCCAAGATGCCTCCACTCCCCCAGCCACTCAATGCTAGTGGGCCCATTTCTCCCTCATCTCTGAAGAATGACAAGAGTTCCTCCAGCCCCATCACTCAAGTCAAGGTACAACCCTCAGCTACTTCAACCAGCCCACCCACCGGCCCAGGCCTTGAGTGGTGCTTGACCTAGCCTAGCCTATTTGGTTTTGTCTGAATAAACTAGCATCTACAATGTTCAGTACTTCAGTATTGTAGCCGGCCGGTGGTGAGCCCAGCTTCTAACAGGCCATCAATCTCTGGGGCTTTAACAAGGCCCTCTCTCTTAACCAGAACTCTGTGGAAATGGTTGCTATAGCTATGGCAGCTTCAAGCCAGTAATTTGTGGAACACGTGTATTTTTTCTTTTTTTCTACAATGAAAAGCCTTTTTTTGTAACTAAAATGGAATAAATCTCTTACCACAGTGCTATACAGCTACAGAGTAGGATTGACAACTTTTTTCCCTTCTAAACAAACTAGGATGTGCTTTCTGCTGCTGTATGGCATGACTCCACTAGACCTCCATGCAAAGGAAAGACCACATACATCAGCATACATCACTCCTGCTCATTAAGACCATACGCCCATTTTAAGTAGTTTAGTGTAATAATATCACAGTGGAGAAAATCTATAAATCATATCTTGAAATAGTAGGGAAGTACTCCAGCTTTATGTTCATGTACTGGCACTCACACACACACAAGCACACACCCATTCAGGTCCTCTGCCTCCAGAAATTTCGATCTAACTGGCATAGCACATAATTTCATCATACAAGTGCATTCTCTGTTTATCAAAGTATCCAATAGGCCAATATTAATACAAGGCTAATTCGAGTCCAAATATTGCCAATTATTGCCAAAATTAAGAACTTTAGATGAAATGAATTATTCATAAATAAATGGATGGCAAGCATATACTGGCATCCCCCCATCCTCATCCACAGTCCAGTGGAATCAGATTGCCTTCAGTTTTGTTTGTCTGTTTTCAGCTTCACTGCATGACAAACTGTTATTGGCACAGCAATAACAAGGCCTTGGGGCAGTCTATGCTAGAGCCATATGTTTGGACAAGGAGACACTTGGGCTTTGAAAAATACTGTTAATGACAGCATGAGCCCTAATCTGATTTAAAAGACTGCTGTGTACACAAGGCGATTTATCCTGAGCAAAGTGACATTTTTTTCTGCTGGGATGTTTGAATTGTTCCTATTTACAATCATTCAGCATTTTATTTTATATAAGTAAATCTACTGTACATATTGATCTTTGACAAGCCTTAGCTTACAGAGCACTTTCAGTCATCTTGGAATGTTTTATTTTTATGATAATCAAATAATCAGTCTTACTGTGGAAATAATACTTTATAGTTATTATGTTGTTTTCTGATTATACATATATGAGTATTTCAGTATTTAATACCAGGTCTATGGCTCCCATTGCTTATCTTTAGGTACCCATAGAAAAAGCATGTATTGTCCCACATAACTTGCTTGGAATGGGAAAGTGAAGAATAGTACTCTTCACTTCACGTCAGTGACTGGTCTGCAAGGCAGCAAACCAGCCCAGTGAATACAGCACAAAACAAATGTGTGTGCTCAGAAGTGCACTACATATCTTAATTTTTAGGAATAGGCATATCAAAGCATAGCATAAAACTAAGTATGCAAAAATGAGAAATGAAATTAGAAAACAAGTTAATGAAGTAGATAATGTAAGTCGACATCTGATGAATGGAACAGCTGTCTTTGATCATTGGCACCGCTGTTATCTGGTCATTATTTATTCTTCGAACCAGAGTGCAGACACAGAGTGCAGGGAGGAGGAGAGGGAGAACAGATGATGATGTACAGAGAGACAGAATCTGCTTTAATTAGTGTGAACAAAGGCGCTGGGCAACTGTGAGGAAGCTCGCAGTGGCACAGCTCCTAAGAAAGGATGGATGAGAGGGGATGATAGGAGAGGAGACGAGAGGAGAGGAGAGGGGACAAGGCAAAATGAGGAAGGAATCAGGGAGGAGGTGTGGGTCATGATAAGGATTCTATAATTAACCAGAAACAGAGCTGAACTGTGCTGTCTGGGAATTCAGAGCTCCTCCAAAAGGAGGAGGTGGGGGCACCCATTAACATCTGTCTTATTTCATACTCCTATCGCTGCTGCCGTAGGAGGAGGGAACACAGCCGCTCAACCTGTCTGCTCGGCCAAAGACGACAGAACTGGTCAAGTCTCCTACGTCCCCAACACAAAATCTGTTCCCTGGCAGTAAAGGGAGTCCTAACAGCCTCATCAGCAAGGGGGGTACCCCCAGCCCACTTGGAGGTCTGGGCAGGGGATCTTCCCTGGGTAAGACGTCAAAGTTTTTCCACTTCACAAACAACATCCTACACATACATACAGATGTACTGTGTCAAACATGCACAATATGCACTCATGCCCATATTGCAAAGCTTTGGCTGTTTTCTTTGTCTTTTTTGGACATGATGTGCTCCAGTAGACTAATTTTGATCTGCTGTCTGTACATACAGATATTCTGTCCAGTCTAAACTCTACCGCGTTGTTTGGGGACCAGGACACAGTGATGAAGGCCATCCAGGAAGCTAGGAAAATGAGGGAGCAGATCCAGAGGGAACAGCTGCAACATCATCAGCAGGGCATGGAGGCAAAGCTGTCCGCTCTCAGTTCAGTGGGTCTCAATAACTGCAGAGTTGACAAGGTAGGACAAGTATCGTGTCATTTTTTAATTTCTGATTCAGGTCCTCTCCCTTGCAAGACTTTTCTATAAAACAAAAAATGTTAGCAGTTGACCACAAGACCGTATGCTCTCCCTGCAAGTAGTAGAGGAAAGAAACTATGCAAGAAAGTGGAACATGATGATTTTGATACAGCATTAATTCTTAAGACTAATAACTTTCTTTAATCTATGTCCAGGGTGGTCGTATTGATAACAGCTGGCATAGTTAAGTGTGTTCATGTATGTTTACTCAAATTAGCATGAATATGTTTATGTGTGTGTGTTTAGAGGCTTGTGTGTTGTTGATGTTGGTGTGAGGGCCATGACAGGCCATGGCACTGCCCGGTGTGGGTTAAGAAGACTCTGAAGTCTCTGCCCAATTAAAGCCGACTTGCAGCCCTCTCCGTCCCCTGACACGGGATGGGGCTGCTTTGTACCAGGAGCACACACTCCCAGGGATTCCCTTTAAAAATATCTTCAATCGATGAGTCAATCAAGGAAAGAAAAAAGCTGTCCTCCTCTCTTCAGCTTGATGCCATGTTGCCAGTTGGCTGTGAGGAGCAGGCAGAAACTGGGAGCGATGCTCATTAATATTTCAGCACCTGACACTTTCAACCAACAGCCTCAACTAGGTCAATGTATATGTAAAAAAGTCAATGAATATCTATTTTGATTTCCCTCTAATTTGGTGGTTGGAAGACATCACTGTCTATGCAGGTGGCAATCAACTATGCTTATACAGAAGTGAAGCAAATAAATTGATGCAGCCCATAGAGAGGACAGAGAAGAATCTTCTCCTACACTAACTCTCTTAAAAGCATGAACAAAAATAATTATCTTATTTTTTTACCCCAAACAAACAGCTGGAAGAAATGGCACATAATTTAAGTACACAAGCAGGCGCCTCACCTTGCACAAAAAGTTGTAAGCTTTTATTTCATTATATAGTTACAACATGGCACCTGAAGCTCTTAGTATGAGTATGCAAGTACCCTTTTTTCATTCTCAGTCACAGGGGCTGGTAGATTTGCCTCCCTACCTCACAACTGAGTTGAACTTTCAGTTGACCAAGCAGTTAATTCTGGCATGACAAGAAACGAGGAGCTAAACAAATGCCATAATCAACAGACAGCACATGCCCACAGGTACATTGTCCTTACTAGGCAGAGCATGAAACCTTTGTACTTGATGTTTAGTCTGTTGAAGTTTTTGTTTTGCTTTCTGTCAATTCTGTACTCAACCCATGTTCAACCACTTTTAGACCAATAATCTTTATGCTTTCTTAATGCTTTCCACCTAAGGAGAGAGCATGTACTTTTTGGGAAAGCAATAGAGAAACAAAAACAGTGTGTGCACATGTTGGGGGCAGGGTAACTGAATGTATATTAGTGATAATAAGGCAATAAAGTGAAACAGTATATAAGACATGAGTACAATAGTTAGGTTAGAGCACTGAAGCAATTTAGACCCATACATTTCTTTAAAAAAAAACCTACTGATAAATATAATTAAAAACAAGTATCACCTCAAGTAATGTGTTTCTGTTTTCATTACAAGATCAGTCTTGTTAAATAGCGCCTTAACAGAGCACGTGCTTGACACTCTGGCCTGTGCAAATCATAGTGAGATATTGCCACCTCTTAGTTTCAGTGACACTGGTCCTATTAGAATGGTGTAAAATTAGAGGCAGGCTTTATCAAGTCAGCTAAAAGAATTGCCCCATCATTTTCATCCTTTGGCTGCAATAAAGAACAGTCAGTTGTAATTCAACAGTGAAATCAGAGAGGAGAGAGAGTCTTTTGCTGATACAACAAGCCAGCAGACTAGAAAGGTTTGAATAGCCCTGATAAAAGCTTTCACTTTGGTCAGTTTCAGAATATTAATATTTTAAAAAAGCATCTCACCTGGCATAAATATGGGGTGGTCTTTAATAGCTCCCTTTCCAGTCTCTTGTTTGGAAGTTTATCAAAGTGAGAGCTTACATGAAGAAGATTCTGGAAAGGTAACATAAATGGGATTAAGGAGAGGTTAAGATCATTCAGTGTGGCTGTTAGAGGGGGATATTAAATATTGATTTATCCCACTGTAATGACCGGGCAGAGGAGTGGGTCTAAGTGCTGCTTAGAGATGGATCAATTCATCTTTTCATACAAAGTGTATCTGAACAGTACAATGCATTCCTCTCCAACCTTCATCACTATGACTCTAGCTTGCTCTTTCTTCCTCTCCCTTCCTGGCCACTGACCTAGGAGAACATTGTGTAGATCAGACTCTCTGTTCTACAGTATACAAGCCTTTAACCTGAGGACATGTAAAATATTCATGCTTTACAGGAGCAGATTTTCTTCCTTGTCTTTTTATTTGTCTGTTTTTACTATATCCCATCAGTACAATAAAACCTCTTACAACCCTTCTACAATTTGGCTTTTTAAAATATTTATCTAAAGGTATTATTGTCTGCAGAGAGCAATTACTTTGTTCCATTATTTACCATCTCCTCCTCACACGGTGGAAGCTTTTACTTAGAATGCATCAGTATATGCCTACAGTCATATACTACATCCAAACCCATTTGTAAGCATTTGTATTGTTTCCCTCTATTATGCACTATAGATATAACTGGGCATGCTGTTTTTCAGACACAGGTGAAAAATATGAAGCATCTATATCTGTAAGTTTTCACTCATATGATGCATGCAGAGAGTAGACAAAAAACATTTATGGCCTATTAGAATATAACCAGTAGCTTAGAGATGAGGTACTGGCTGCAAATTCATTTCCACTGGCTCAGAAAGAAAACCCATTTCAGGTAATGTTTTTATAAAATGCTCAGATTCAAATAATTTTTTTTTCTGTGAAGTAATAATACAAAAGATAAAAATATAAATATTAAGTTTCCAAGAACATGTGTCAAATCATCGCACTGGGACATAAACTGTATTCAGACGACATATATGTTTATGTACTCAAGTGATTAAAGATTCATCAGTTATTGACATTTAATGTAAATAACTGTGTTAAACGAAAACAAAAAAGTCTAGTTTAATCGGAATTCAAGTCACTAAAAAACTAGTGAAGTGTACAATCAATAGTGCAATTGTCTGGAAACTGTAAATTGCCTGTTAACGGGTAGCGGAATTCCTATTACTTAGAAAGAGTGTTAATTAAATTTTCAGCCTCAGTAATCGTTGCCTCTTTGACAAAAGACAGTTTTTATGTTTCATCTATTATGTGCACACACACAAGCATGTCCCTGTGTGATGTAGTGTCCACTGTGACTGGTCAGAAAACAAACACAAAAAACCCCACAAAAATAGATGAGAACAAATGAAAATTACGTGATTTTGGTCTAGTCTGCTGGACAAATCAGTGTTTTCTTTTGTTTCGGATTCTATGACACTGGCCGAGCCTTGAACACCAATGAACACCAATAAGTCATGTATGACACATTTAGATAAAAGTGCATCAATTTCTTTTGCTTTAGTTCCAGTAAACTGTAGCACATGCAAAGTCCTGAAGTTGGGAGTTAAAATATATTCCTCTGCTGACATGTCCCTAACTGGAATCAAAAGGGGAAAGGTCAGTGCATTAACCTATTGAACTGCCCTTTTCGCCCCATAACACCTCCTTGCCTCAGTATTGATGACAACAATTGTCCAACTCCTGTATCCCAAGGCTCAGCCTGTAAATATTCAAATGGAGCTTACACTAGTGCTCCACACAATCCAGACTCCTAACCTATTGGTTATAGTGGTTATACTGTTCCGCCTGTATGTGTGTTCATGCATACATGCACATGCAAGTGTGTGTGTGCATGTGATGCCAGGACTCTATTCAGGCAAAGCCCTCACAAAGACTTTGAATATAATCTTGTCTGGTTTGCAGCCCTGGAAGCAATTTTCTGCTCCTTTTCGACTGCTGTCTTGGAAATTGCAAACCAAGGCATTTTGGCTGCAATGTAAATCCTTGGCATACAAGGGTTTGCCCATCCAAATTAGATTATGCTCAGCTCCCAGACACTGGCTGTAGCCAGCAAGTGCTATTGTGAAGATTGCTTACATTAATGCTTTGTCCAATTGTTCAGCTTAGCCAAAAGAATAAAAAATAATGTATGACTCTGGATAAAATGGGCCTGTGCATGTGTGTGTGTGTCTGTGGGCTCCTGTCCCAGGTCAAGTCTTTTGCTCTCTTGCCTCTTCTCCAGAAAGACATCAAGACTGCATCTTGGTAGGGTCATTTGGCGGTGGTGGCTCCATTATTTTCTACAGTTGTCATTTAACATGGTGAATTTCTGGCTGGCTGTAGTTGATTAGGAATGCTGCTGGCCCTGGTGTCTAAGACCTGTGATGTTGCACTCACCACAATTCAACAAAGAATGAAGAAAAGAATGGGCTACAAAGGACCATTTATAGTCTATGGTATTGTTGCAGTAAGACCATAAAGGCTTGGGTGTCCAGCAAGTCTTGAGGTTTTGTCTGTATGTAAAAGGAGTTTGGTCAGTGTAGCAGTTTTTAATATCCTGCTGTTTGTAACCTGAAGGGATTTGATAAGGCTGGAGATTTAACCTCAACTTAACATTGAATATTTCTGTTCACTGAGAATTGGAAACCCGTAGAAGTACATGTTGACAACACAAATTACTTCAGCAGTGTGGCAAAGAAAATAATAACTTAACATAGTGTTAGAAATGTTTCACAGCACTCAGAATGGTACATAATACACAATTTATGTCTCAGCACATCCAAGTTGAATTGAGAAAGACAGAGTATTTAATATTTTCTATTCAACCATATATATTAAGTAATAACATTATCATAAAATGTTCATAGAAAACACAATAACGTTTAGAAGAAATCGAACTGTTTATACTAAATGCACATTTAGTATATGGATCTGACTTGTTTTCCTTCCAACAAAGAATACCTTGAATAAAGAGAGAGCAATTTTTTAAAACTTAAATCAAACATCCCAAAAAATAAACTGGCACAAAGCACATTTGAGGTTAGTTCACAAGATTTTTTAACTGCCTCAATTTAATTAAAGGCCTTTTTAAGCTCTGTTTTAAACAAGTAGGGTGATGCCCTGGCAGAACAAATAGGACTGGAATAGCTGGGCATCTCTGCTCTGTGTGAGTATGACTACTATGGAACAGAAGCCAGCCTTTTGTGGCTGCTACTGTTGATTCTGCTGCTGCCTGCATTAGCCTTAGCAAAGGGACATGTATGGGTAAAAAGAGAGCAACAGTCTGCATGAAAGGCACTATGGGTTTACCGCATGGCTGGATGTACTTAACATTTAAATAGTTCAGAACTAGCAAAAACTCCTGGAAATCTGCAGACTTATAAATAACATTACAACTGGTTACAATAAAAATAAAAAACAGATGAGGTGCTGAGCTGTGAGAAGCTGTAGTCATGTTAAAGTACGGTCTTTGTCTTCTGGGCTAAGACACATTGTTGAGGGCTTTAGTCTGAGAACCTCAGTCTTCACTCAAGAACTAAAGACCACAGTAGTAACTGACACTTGATACACAAAGCCCTGCATTGTGGTCAGAAGCATTGCCAACAACTTGCCACATACCAGGTGTGTGATATAACTAGAGCCAGTTCAGCACATTATCAAATATAAGTGAGAGTCCTGTAGGTGTACAAGGTTCAATCATGCAGTTTTAAACACATGCAATCATATGCTTTCCCATATGGATGACATTTAGTTTAATAGTTTTCACCAAGTGCAGTAGTTAGCATTCTCAAATTTCATCGTAGGGCCAAACTGGCAATTACGGTGCATAATGAATTGCAGTAGAATTAATGTTGCATGAATGTCTCATAACATTATTTTTTTAATATCATGTAGACAAAGACCGCTTTCGTTTCACCTCAAAACCTGACAAACCAAACTGAGAAGACTTTTAAAAAACTCCCCAGCTATCTGCACCATAGTTTACCTTGGCCTTCACTGTATTTTTCTTTTATGTGTATTTGAACAATATCAGGCCATATGGCTTTGATTTGCTTATTGCCTCAAGCTATTTACAAAAGAGAAAGTGAAGGAGTGTCAGGATTGGCAGTGTGTTGCCTAAATATAGGGCGGAGTAGGCACAATGCACAGGGCCGTCCGCCACCCGCCTCTGCCCAGAATACACCCTGTGGGTAGAGCAGCAGGCCTCCGGCACATGTTCTGTGGCCAGCCAGATTAAAGCTCTCCTTACAGCATTGACAAGGGCCCTTTTGGGCTCCCTCGCCCAAGAAGTTACTCAGACTTTGGTATCTATCCTCATTTTCTCCTCTTCCTCTGTGACTCACAGTTTCACTGTTAGTTGGCTCGCTACTGAACAGATACATAAGTTACCAAACTTTAAAGACAAAAGCCTGCACAGGCAGGGCAGATGAGATTATTGTGGGTGGCAGTTCTCCACTATAGCTCAGAGAGCGCTGCTATAATTTTAGTTGTGGGGAGGAGAGCTGCATGCTGAAGTCATTTAAGGGAGGGACCAGTTGCTTGCCAGCGGTCGTGGTCAGAGGGGGAGGGAAATGATGTGTACTGTTGTATCTTTTGTTTCCTCTCTCTTTATCTCTACCTATTTGCACCAGCCTTGATTTGTGCTTTTGTTTTGTTTAAGTACAGTATGTTGTCTTTAGCTGGCTTTTTAGCATTTAGCAGCATTCATTTTCACATTTTCAGTATCCCTTGCTTTCAAAGCCTCTTATCATTCCCCTGTCGTGATCATTATAAACACTTTTTATATCAGCCATATACTGATTGGCTCCCTTTTTCAGAGTCTCTCTTGCTCTCTCTCTTTCTCTGGCAGGATGGCTAGCTTCCCCAGATACTGCATGTCCTTTGCTACTTCTCTGTGTCAGAGTGATCAGTAAAAATTTAATGACACTATAAAATAATAAAACTGCCATTAATTTATCACAGCACTTGATGCGTGTGCAGTAAAGAAGCATTAGTTCACTGAATCTTTTCCAACCTTAAAACAAAACCGTGACGCTATGCAGATAATTTATGGCTCTAATTTCAAGTCTATTTCTAATTCACTGATATAAATTACCAAAATTATAACCAATAAGTATATTAAGCTCAGTATATAAAATTTTATGAAAATTTGTGGTAGCATATTGCACAGATAGTCTGATATTAATTAGCATAGCACACAGGCGAGGAATACATGCTGTAATTAGACTGTTATACTACAGCATGTAAAACAGGTAGTATAAAGTATATGTAGATGTTTTTCCAATAAACACAAAAACGTTTTCAATCAAATGAAGTAAAGCTACCTCAAACAATCTTCAAAACAAGCGCTTCATTCAGTCAAGCTGTCTAATGTGCTGATGTTCACTAATCACATGACTTTGTGCCGTGGAGAAAGAAGTTCAACACTGAGCAAGTCATTAATGAAATTTATTGATGGATGGGCCCTGTTCTCTTTCCTTCTCAGCCCAACATGATGCTTAATGATCATGAGTTTATAAAAGGACTTGATTGATCAAGAGGGAGCAACGAAGCACAGAAGAGGGACGAGATGACTACTTTATTAGAGACATACACCACCCCATGAATGTTGTGTCTTCCTAGCAGACTGTCCAAGTAGCATCTGAAGCAGCACCATTGCCCATCCAGCTAATCGCACTTCAGTCACTTTGTCATCAGGCTGCTAGCTTCTTTCATTAAGAGCAATAATGTGACTGGGTGATGAATGCGGCACTGTGTGTGTGTGTGCGTGCCTGTCCGTGCATGTGATGCTTTACACAGAATGTGACACAGAGAAAGGCAGCATACTCAATCTTCGCTTTACAAAGTGTCCTCTTGCCCAGCAGGGACCACCACATATGTCATAATTAGAAAACACTTAAGTAAGCAAAGGGCCGTCAGATAGACAGCCTCTAATCACAGGCCATAAGCAGGTAGTGGTTAATTGTATATCAGAATCACTCAGCTGGCCATAAATAATGACTGCTCCTTCAAGTATGATGGTAAATTGCAGTGCTCTTTCTGTCTCTCTCACAGTCCTTTCTTTTGAGGAATAGTTCTTGAATAAATAAAAGCACGAGGAAAATCAAAATACTGTGAAAGGCCTCAAATGGACTTGAGCTATCTTCATTCCTCATCTTGTCATAATTTTTAACCCTTAACAAAAAGGATTACACAAAAGAAGAAGTTTAAAAAAAAACATTTCCAAGAGAGTTATTTTTCACTCGAAAATGCAGAGTAATAAATTTTGACTATTTGACCAATGTGATCCTTTTTTACCATTAAAAGACAACAAAATAAATCAAAGTTATCTACAGGTGTAAACTAAATGGTTTCAGTTACAATGGTTAAGTCTCCTTAATTTTTTATCACCTCAGAGAAAATCTTCCCTGTGGGGGGAAAAGTAAAAGCAAAAGAAAACAAAACAGTGGAATGCATCACAAAGCAGGGCTTCAAAGATTAATGTGTGTTGCTGTCTTCATATAAGGCAGGGGAGCTGTTAGTCTTGTGTGGGGACTGTACCTGAGTGTCTGTTCAGACTGCATGTGATAGGCCTGTTTAGATAGAAAAGAGGCAGACAGTACATCTTTGGCAGAGATTGAACACGCACCCTGGGAGTAAAACAAATGCTTTTTTTTCTGAATGGTGGCAACATGCCTGCTTTTAGTGTCATCCAGGCAAAACCTAGGGGGGAGAGATTATTTGTATCATGCAGAGTCAAAGTGTCCATCTCCTAGTTGAGTCTTTAGAGAGGAAGACAGGCCCTTCCTAATGCCCTGTGTATTCACTGAGGAAGTAGGTCATTCAACAATAGAGCCAGCAGCAGTCGGCACTCTCCCCTTGCATAATACATTAAGTGTAATGTGCAGCAACTATTCACAGACCCCCCGAAAGCTGTTATTTTATTCTGTAAATGCACACGGACATGACATTTAATATTGTCATGGAGCGCTGAATGACAGGGTTTCATTGTGCGTCAAGTACAACATGATGCCAAGTTTAATCTGAGCACAAAGAAACATGACAAACGGGAAAACACGGTGTGTTCTCCAAAGCATGAACTCTGAATAAATGATGGGCGCTGAGCTCTGGGCGCTGTAGACTGGAAGGCAGGATGTAAGGAGAAGATTACAGAGGAAAATCTGAGCACTGCAAAGAGGGCCATGGCCCCATTGTGTGCTTGGGATCACAAAGTATCCTTCTGTAAATCTATTTAGAGCACCCCTGGCCCTCACTGTCTCGCTGCCTCCTGTCATCCATTATAACAGCTACAGAATAGAGAGATGAGGAAAAAGCTGCATCTAGCTCATGTCAAAAGAGCAGCTCTTCAAAACAACCTGTATTTATCAAAGACACTTTTTTCTTTTCAAATTTTCAGATTTCTGATGGAGTTTTTTTAAGCAGTTTTCCACTATAAAAAGGTGTATATAAGCTGGTTTGTTTACCTGACTATTTGTATTTCTCTGCAGGAGAGAGCACACTTTGAGAGCATTGGGCACCACCTTGGCAAGCTGGGTGAGGATGGAAAAATTGGCCACAGAGTTATTGACCTCACCAGACCAGAAGATCTAGATGGTAAGGCCATATTTGGTCTGTTGTTTTTGTTTTATTTTGTTTTGTTTTTTACTATGATTATTACATGTAAGTGTAACTGATTAGTTTAAAATCAGATGGCTATATGTTTTCTCTCACTCCATGAAATTTTAATAAACTTTAGGTTGAATTCTGTGATAAAATATTATCAACATTGAGTAGATTACACTATCTACGCACTTAAACATAAGTCTGTACTTTAAAAGAAATGGAGATTTCATGGATGATAAAAACCCACTTCTCCATTCAGCTATGTGTCTAGGTAATACACAGAGGGTGGTTGGAAAGGGTGTGTGCAGAAACATGTAGATGTGTGTAAGAGAGATGTGGGGGCTGGGGTGAATGCCGTTTGAAATGAGCCATGGCTCCGAGGTTTTCACAGGTAGGTGAGTGGAGGACAAGGGTGCCTGAGGACAAAGCTGGCTTTTTTCCAGGTTCAACTCCTGTTGCTGTTGTGCTTGTTTGAGGTCCTGGGCACATTGGTGTAAATTCTGATTACGCCAGTGTGACAAAGCGTCATCTGCTTTTGTGGTGTTGGCTCCTACATAGGAGCAACGAGTACACAAGCACACCTAATATTTGTCTGACATAAATATTTGTGGCAGTATCCATGGGACTTTAGAGCCAGAGTAGAAAAGAAAATGGTTCTGAGTCATCTTTCATGCCTCAGAGGGTCTCAGGGCAGAAGGATAGATATTTCTCAGAACAATGTAACCCATCAACATTTTCAAACTGCAATTTATGCAACTTTTGCTTCGGTTTTAGAACTAAATGCTCTGAATTCGTTCACATAGACTTTTTTTAGTCTTGCCATAAAAATGTTTGTTTACCAACTCCAAAGCAAATGCCTTTTTGAAGCATGTCTAGTTTCACATCACACCCAATTCTGAAGATGAGAATTAGAGGTGCATTTAGCGGATTCATTGACATGTTTCCCATGTAAGCCACAGGAGAAGATCCCATCCCACCCGTCTGACTCCTTGGACAGATGTGTTTCCAGTGCTCATTCTCCCAGTGGGAACCCTCCCTCTGTGGCTACTGTGGAGTCAGGACTGAAACAGAGCACACACCAGGGCAGTTGTGTCCTTTTAAGTCCTGTTTAGGGACGAGGGAAAGGCTAGTGCCAGACGCCGCACATCAGTGTTCCCAGTGGGCTATGGATTAGGGCAAGCAAAGGTTAGAGGAGAGGAGAGGTCCTCTTCCCGGGGGGGTGGGGGGTGGCTGGGAGACAGGGCAGTGCACATAACTCAAAGCACAGTTAGCATTTCTTCTATTACACCACAAATATATCTGTCTGTGTCTTTAAGCTTCACCAACAGGAAGACACAGAGATGAATGATGTGAAGCAGGATTTTAAGATGTGAACCACAAAGTGTTTACTCTTCTGAGTACATGTTTACTTTTGAAATCTTGTGAGGATTTTCTCCTCTAGGAACTACTGGAGGCTTGGTTTCCTGGCATACCATAATATAAAGAAATATACAGCATACTTGCAGCGTATTTGTGCTCTGTTTATTAACTGAGAAAACACTAGGTTTTCTAGGTTTTTAAAGGTTAAAGTTAAAAAGTCCTGCAGATGTCAAGGATAAAAGCTGACAATATTTGGTTTTCAGCTTTTCCAAGGTAAATAGGGTCTGTTTCCATATAAAATTCTTTTAAAACAATAGTTATGTAATAAAATCATAGTGATAAAATATATTATAAATGGTATAAACTAAATGTTTATTGATTCAAAAAGCCAGTTTTATCCCACAAATCCAGCATCCATAACTAGTTTTTGCAACAAATTTAGTATAGAAATAGGATGTAAATGAATTGAGTAACATTTGTATTTTACCACATTTTTTCCAGTTAGATCAAAACACACCTAACCCATGTGTAGAGTGTGAAAGCCCCTTGGTGTGTAGCCGCTTTCCCTCCAGAACAGAGTAACCTCACTGAACAGGCACAGTGACTTCTGTTATCACCGCAGTTCACAGAAAGCTTTTGGTTCTTTAAGCTAATATTTGCCAAGCAGGCAGAAACCAACTCCGAACAACCAAAATGGGGAAAAATGGTTAAGGAACAGGAACAAGAACAGAAAGGATTTTCATCATTTAACACAAGCCACAGTCATGATGCCTCTGAAAATTCATTAGGTCTTTACTAAATACCACAAAAGCCTCAGCCGGGTAGGCCTTTTGTTCATTCACATATGGCAGTATGGAGCTGCTATATAGCCGAGGTTGTGTGTTTGTCTAAACCACCCCCATCACTCGGGGTCTACAAAGAACAAAGAGGTTGTTGAGAGATGTGAGGAGGCAGGAATCAGAATTACTCTAAAAGCCCAATGAGATAATATCAACCAGAGAGTGAGAAAAAAGAGAGAGAGGCTTCAGCTGAGAAGTGTCCTCATGGAATAGGAAAGAAAAACAGTAGTGTTGCACTACTGCTACAGATCACTGACAATGAGTTTCTTTGCGCTGGTAGCTCAAAGCTGTTATGAACTTTTATATGTGCTGATTGTTTGAAGGAGTTTGTTTTTCTTCTATTGTGAGGCCGTGGGAATCAAGCTCTGGCTTTTATTGCTCAGGAGTTTTCCTTAAAGAAAGCTTCGATGCAGAGGATTTGATGTAATGACATATCAATTCACACAACAGTAGCTGAATAGGTCAAAACAATCAGTGAGAAAGTTCTGTTTTGAAGTTGGCAAATTTGAATTTAGGGTAAATGAACAAATGTGTGTATTTCTTTGAGTGTCAGAAGTTGGGAAGTTGTGAAAGACTGAACTCATGCTAAATGCATAAGAGAGTTGGTTGTGCAGACAAAAGTAAATGCGGCAGCCGGCGTGTTGAAACAAGCTGGCTGTTTGTTCCCAAGTTCCCATGTGCTTGACTTCACACAACATCACACACAAGGTACAGAAAACTCAAATGATTCTAATTGCATAACAAAAATAAAATGATTGAGATGTTATAATATGGCTTATATCACTTGCGATTTGCAGTAGTATTTTAATTGACATGTCTTGAACTCAGACTAGACTGGGGCCACTGAGCACCGTGTCCTGTCCATCCACACACATTAATTTGGCCTGATCCTGCTCTGAGGGAGAGGCTCTATTGTCAGTAGTAAATGCCTTCAGTGAGAGGTGTTAGATTTGATCCCAACAGGGAGGGCTTGGCAGGTTTGCGTGATCGTTTGCCTGCTCACTGAGGCTCATCGTTTTGAACGGATTCCTGGGTGACATTATGTGTCTGCCCACAGAACAAAGATGAGTAAGGAGGAGGAAAGGAGGAGTAGAGGGGGCAGCTGGGGCAGTGCAACCCTCTGGCTTGGTATACAGTCGAGTCTGAGCCTGCAGCTCACAGGTGTGATAGGCTTTGGGGCCTCACTACATTCTCTCTCTGTTTCTCTCCCTTTTTTTCTGGTTCCTCATTATTCACTTTCCCTTTTTGTTCTTTATTCCACCATGCATACACACAATCATTCTTTCACACTGTAATTCATGCTGCTCATCTGTAGTGTTTCCAGGAGAGACAAATTAAAAAGGGATTCTCATATCGCTCTGTCACACTTGAGCTACGGGGCTCATGAATCACAATAAATTCTATTAAGCAGCACTCCCTCTGTTTCGCTCCCTCCTCAGCTACCACCCAGGGGGCCTGGCCCTGTCACAGCAAAACATCTGTGTTTATTTACACAATCACACACCTAACTAACTGATTCCTAAATGTCTTGCCCCTCGTGGAAAACAATAGTTATTGCTCATTTGTAAAATGTCAGAGCAGTGTCATGATATTCTTTGAAAATACTGAAACAGCATGGCCGTAAATTGCATGTTGCAGTTACTAGCAATTTGCTGTGCAAATACACAGGATGTCCCAGATTAAGTTAGATACATTACAGTGGTTGAATAGGGAAGCAAACCTATCCACTCATGAAGCCTCACATGATATCATATTATAGTCAGCCACTCTCTCACTACTCCATAGTGTTAGCAGAAAGATGACAGACCTCACTATTATTTCAGGTTAAAGGTCTCTCGCTAAGTTATGCTGTTAGTTTCTCAGAGGGAGCTTTCATCACTTTGGTCTTTACTGTACATATACTAACCACAGCATGTGCCTCAGAACAAGTTAATAGGATGAAACACTCCTGTTGTTCAAGCCTACAGTTTTCTGTAGCATCTGACAGAGTGGAGAGGTGCTTTTCTGTGTGCAATCATGTGCAGCAAAAGACCATGCCTCATCTGGATTCCCTCCAATGAACCTAGTCACGTGGCTGGTTTCCTGGCTAACTATGGATGTGGCACTAGGTGATGGCAGGCAGTTGTTTTGTCCCCCTCCCCATAAGAAGATCACCTCTGCCCATATACATGCGCACCAGTATATAAATTGCTGAATCAGTGTCAGTGATAGAGTAATGGCACGGCAGGCATCGTAAATTACGGCAAGCGATCCCAGGGCGCAGACACTGGCTGTCGTGTCTGAGTGAGCGCTGCGCTCCTGAGCTAATGAATACCTTCATCTGGCCCCGGCAGTCAGCAGATTGCCCCGCGTTGATGGATACTGTCAGCCCTCCGCCACACCACATTTCATTGCACAATAAACATGGTTGTCAAAACCAAACAAAGTGAAATCAATTCATCCTGTACAGTGAGTGCATGTTAAATGAAATTAACGTACTGTGGGTTCGGTGGCAGCAAAGGTAGTGTATTATTTCTGAATTCACACTGGCTTTAGGACAACAGCATTCTAGCATGCAAAAACAGTAAAATATGGTGCTTGCAAGTATTTCTGAAAGTAACAAAAACCTCTAATGTTCTAATTTAGTATTTATTCTAATAAGTACAGTGATTTATTTGCCTGTTTTAGTCTGGGAGCAGACCACTTTATTATAAAATGAATGAGTGACTTAGAAAATATGCCATTTTATAGCTGGTCAAAAATTAATTTAAAATTTGAAAATGAATTATAGACATTTAAATAAAACTATTTATTATATGCATACATTTTTCTCTGTTTATACACTGTTTTTAGTGGAAGACGATCACGTGTACTTTGAAGTGACCAGCAACACCAGTGATTATATAACCTCCTCTGGTCAGACCCACTGGTTTGTGACAGTAAGAGGTGTATTGTCTATACAACAACTAGTGCACTGTAAATACACCTTTTTATTGTCCTTTCAGATGAATGAAGCAATCATAAATATGACTCTTAGACTATTAAACATCAGCTGGTGAAAGACAATTTGCCTAGGTACCCGGACCTCAAGCATTGTCTGTAAACCAAAATGAAGTTCCAGCACACCTTGATCTCCATTGTACTGTTGGTACATTGCATTTTTTAAAGACCTGTCTCCAATAATGGTTTTGAAAATAGGACATGTTCTTTTAAACCGAAGGCACTTGAACTCTTGAGACCAAAAGTGCTGCAGTTACCTTCAGTGATTAGGACAGGGCGAGGTTTCCATAGATTTGGAAATAATGTCTCTGCACAGCCCTCCATTACTCATTAAGAGTTTGATTTTGTTTATCAACTGAAATAATAATAGAAATCAGACCCCAGGTAACGTGTGCCAAGGCTGCTAGTGGAATGGTCTAATGAGAAGGCTTCACATGTGGATGATGAAATATGCATGAGTCATCCCAAGCTTTCTTTTCCAGATTTGAGATCATTAAAGATGTATCGTAGCATATGGAAGGCTTTTTTTGTCTTATTTTTCAAGCCTTGTTTATCAACATGTTTTTGTTTGTTTAAATATTCATACTGCTTTTATTTAATTCTTTCACATCTTACATATAAAAGGAAGCAAATGCGCATGCAAACAGAAATCATTATCAGTCTGATGTACAGTTTAATACTGAGAGAAACTCTCTTATGCTGATTGTGAATGCCCTGATTGAGAAACAGCACTTTGCAGAATCGGCACACTCTTTCCTCACTAATGTGTGCTCGGTTTGTTTGTTTGTGTGTATGCTTGAAAGAGAGAGGAAGAGAGTGAGAAAGAAGGGGGGGAAACAAGAGTAAACCACAGGATTTCATTTGTGCATATATATGTGTTAAAATGTACTTTGGCTTTTATAAAGGTTTGCAAGTGTTTGTGTTTCCTCCTTGAGTTTGCTTTTTCAAGACGGCGTCAAATCTCTTATTTTTATTTACATTGGCAATCTTGTGCAACTGAAGTGTATGTCCGTAAGTAGAGAAATCCGAGCACTTGTGGACAAAACATTCAGTTATGTTTGAAGTCAAAGGTCTTCCTCTTATGATTTTGGATAGGCCTGATTTAAAAAACTCAGATACCCCTGAAACTAATGTTGCCTTCACTTTTGAAGAATCTTACCCCTCTGAGAGGGTTTTTTTTAAAATCTCTGCATTCATCTGAAACAGTTTTCATGATGAAGATACCAGACGAATGAGAGTTTAAACATGGCTCATCATTTAATGGATGTTTTGCCACACTCTCTTTGTTCCTACTCTGGCTATTCCAGGGTCCAAGGAAGTCAATGGCTCTGCAGATAAACCCCAACCCTATTATTGTTGGCCAACAGGAGGCGCTGGATCTACTGAGGCACGGATCTTCAGGGATTCCCGAGGAAGAAACAGCAACGAGCCCCACATTAAAAGGCCAATGAATGCGTTCATGGTGTGGGCCAAAGATGAACGGCGCAAGATCCTCCAGGCTTTCCCAGACATGCACAATTCCAACATAAGCAAGATTCTGGGTAGGACTCTAAAACAAATATGACTGCAGGAAATATTTGTGTTTGTGAGATGGATGCATGCACTTGACTTCTTTGCTGTTTGTAAAAGAGATAAACATGCAGTATTTATAGTTTACTGCTAGAACAAGTGGTACCACAGTAATGTAATAAGTCTGAATTTTTTATAATACTAAACTAATACCAATAACATTTCTCTAATACTGACTTACCAAGCATTTTTAGTTCTGCACATTTACATGGGTTAATTGCTCTTTGAACTGTATATATATATCTTAGAAAGTAGCCGGCATCTAAAGGAGAGTATCTCGTAGACCACTGTGCATCATTTCACCTCAGCATACAGATGGATTTATAGCCCATCAATACCATAAGTGTTTGTCATGAAAAATGACAGAGACTAAATGGGTCTTGTCCCCTCAACACTGGAGTCCATACATCAGAGCTGTTAAAAGTGCTGTCATCCATGCCAGTGTAGGCCACTTCACAGAGCTGTAGTATTTACTACTCTAGCTTGTTGTTCCTTACTGTTTGGCAGGAAGGAAAAAGCCTGCCTCTTGTCTCAGATAATGTGCATAGGCAGGGCTATCAAGAGGTTGTTGTGGAATGGACAGTAAATCTAAGCACTATTCTGCTAGAAAACCTCTACCCCTATTAAGGGTAATTCAGTATGCAATTAAACTTTGATGCGATGTCATAAAATGTGAAAGGATTTTGTATTTTACATGCATTGTTGGTTATTTGACATAATTGCAATTGTTTATTTTATTCAATTCTAGGAATATCTTAAAGCAGTGTCTACTGGATTACATCTGTTCTCTACCATCACTTTACTATCATCTTTCGAGTTGCTGAAATCTGAATGTTCTGTGCTGTGTAGGTTCTCGGTGGAAGGCCATGTCTAACCAGGACAAACAGCCCTATTATGAAGAGCAGGCTCGTCTAAGTAAGCTTCATCTAGAGAAGTACCCAAACTACAAGTACAAACCACGGCCTAAGAGGACCTGCATTATTGACGGAAAAAAACTCCGCATTGGCGAGTACAAACAGATGATGCGTTCACGGCGACAAGAAATGAGGCAATTCTTCACTGTGGGGTAGGGGTACTGTCACAGTCATCTCAGCCTAACCACACTAATACAATCTGAAGAAAAACCTAAAGAATATGCACTTGAGCATTCAGAGTTTGTTCGCACAATGCAAGCACTGTCTCCAAAAGTGAATACTGACTCAACCACCAATGTATTGCTTTAAGACGAGGGTTCAACATGTAGAATAAACTCAAGTGTTTTCCAATAGCTTTAATAATTTTAGACAACAGCAGTCTTGAAATGGAGCATGAAGTGCAGACATTATTACAGGTTATAATCTCTAAGTGTATACTTACATAAGCCTGGACAGCAGCAGTCCAAGGCTTAACACTTTAATTTACTGTGTGTGGTTATCAGGAGAGTTCTTTGCCAGGTGTTCCCATGTCAGTCATCAGAGTCAGTGGCTGGAGTATCAATTATCCAGTGCAGCAGCAGCAAATAGCAGCAGCAGCCACGTATTGGTTTTATGTCACCAATAAACTGGGTAGCGTTTCTGAAGGGCTCAAAACAGAAGCTGTCAGGAGAACCTCTCTTTTTCCCAAATCATTTTCACAGAGCTGCTGGCTTAAAGCAGACTGCAACAGGAAACCCCTAATCCAACCATCTCAGTTTAAGTGCAGCAACAAAAGAAAAAAATTAAAGACTTGAAGACATTAACCTAAGCAGCACTCACAATTTAAACAACACTGAACACTTTTTCTCTTACAGATTTTGCTAAACAGTTTTTAATTAGCTGTCATGATAGCTGATGAGAAAATATATCTGTTTCTTATACATACAGGCAGCCTCCACAGATTCCCATCACCACCAGCGCCAGTATGGTCTATCCTGGGGCCATCACTATGGCGACCACCACACCCTCGCCTCAGATGACATCAGAGTGCTCAAGTGCCTCAGCGAGTCCTGAGCCATCCATTCCTGTCATTCAGAGCACCTACAATATGAAGCTAGAGCCCAATGCCATGACAAACAACACTGAAACGGTCAATGGCGAGGATGAAATGGACATGTATGAAGATTTTGAGGATGAGCCCAAATCAGACTATAGCAGTGAAAATGACACACAAGAGCCAGTTAGTGCCAACTAAGACCTTTTTAATTGAAGAGGCCAGTGCAGAAACAACACTCATACAGGAGGACGCCCAAAGGGCTGGTCTGAGCTGAAGGAGGGAAGAACAAAAGACAACAAAAACTATACCACGAAGGTTTGAAAATGTTTTTTGTTTTGTTTTTTTTAAATAATGATGTATCATATCAAAGCCAGCATGCAGCTGTGGCTTCATCAGAATCAAAAGCTATTTGGTCTTAAGTGTTTCTTTAAGTGTGTGAAGCAGTTTGGTTGTGGTAATTTATATATTTTTTTTAATTTCATTGTTTATTTTTTGTTAAGATCATGGACATTTAGACAATTAGGTTATTGCCTAAAACAAAAGACAACTTGAAATTAAACATTTGAGAACCTAGGTAATTCTTACTGTCATTTACCTTGTTTTCCTCTTCAATTAGATGATTTTGCTACATTACCTAACTGTTCAAGATGGGAATAATATTCTCACTCAGGTATAGTGTGCCAGCCAACAGCTTGTGAATGTTTTAATCAAGAGTTAAATATTACCATTACAAAATATCTCAAAATGAATATGGAGTGATTCCAATTTAGTACAGAGGCTAATTACACATTATTATTATTATTATTATTATTATTATTGTTTTGTTCTTGTTATCACAAAACTGCATAATTTAGTGCGTAAGTGCCAAACATTTCAAGTTGTTTCAAGTCTTCAAGTCTTAGACAATCTCTTCATCTCTTAATGCAGCTTCATCATCCAGTCTTTCTTTAATTTACCCAAACAGAATAAACAAATTAAACTCAGGAACTTGGAAGCAGCAAGCTCTGCAGGAGGTTACAATATGTTACATCTGTGGATGGTAGCTTGTGATGCTCTTCTTCAGGGAGGCCAATGCAGTGATCATCAATGAAGCCAGCAGCGCTTTCATTTTCTCATCCCTGTCCACACAGAGGACTGTAGCATCCTTCACTTATTTCCAGCTCTGCAACCCACTCGGACTCACCAAGATCTTAATCAGAGTGATTGTAATCAGGCCAGAATGCTAAAGGGCCAAAGGCCTCCAATCTGTGGGATTGGAACAGCAGCGAAAGGCAGCTTTGGTGGCATTACAATCTCAAATTGATGTTGTACAATGTGTAGCTACAGTACGCTCTCTTAAATACTTTAGCCCCATTTGGATGGCAAATTTAAAGTCTTAGGTCTTAAAACGTAATTTTTTTTCCAATCTTAATTCTTTTTAGACATTGTAAATCTTAAACTGACACTAAGAAGTCTTAAAAGAGAGCACAGTCATTGGGTTGATGCAGTGACTTGATTACTGAAGTTGTCTTGAAAGGAATGCGTTTGCAAGGAGAGAGAGAAAAGGCTAAAATATTGCTTGTTTCTTAAATTAGTTTGTCATGTACATGTAACGTACTATGTATATATGACATAAAACACTGAATATTTGCAATAGCACACTTAAACCTTTTGTCAACTTTGAGCCTTTTTTATAATTTCTAATTGTTTTAGTACAAAACTTATCTTTTGCATTTTAAAAAGACTAAATGCAAAAATCAGAAAAAGGCGACAAAGTCTCAATCATAATATCAGCGTCAAACCTGAGAAGTGCTGACCTTCCAGTGACAGCAGCTAGATGAAGCTCCTCTAGCGGTCAAGGCCTTGATCTTGGGACTCAGATCCTCTTTATAGGGCAGAAGGTCTAAGTGGCTCTCCTCCCTGCCATGCCCTCCTCTGACCCCAGCCTGTGGCAACCTCAGCACCCAGGGGGCGCCATCTGGCTCAGAGAAGGCATAAACACCAGGGAAGGATGGAAAACAATAAAAATGGTGTGTGTGTCCCTCATTGTGCTCTCCATCAAAGTGCTGGAAGTAAGGCCTCAACAGGGCTCCCACCCTGGCCCAATCACCAGGCATTGGCGAGCAGATGGAACAAGTACATCAAGCTGTGGGGGATTATTAAAATGACTGACGACTGGGTATCATCTGAAATACAGCATTATTAATGCATGAGTCCAGCTCTTCCCCTCCCATGCCCTTGAACCTGTCCATTTCAGAGAGTGCGCTGAGCTTTTTGGAGGATATGAATATCTGGCCACTGGCTTATGCTGGTCAAGATGCCCACTGCTGGTCACTGCATTTTTCTCCTAGCTCAAATTGGTACAGATGGTTCTTTATTACTCTCTTATTTTCTGTACTCTTATTGTTAATATCGTTCAATGCTGGCTTATGTTGTTTTAACTTTTGGAAATACTTATATTAAGTCATCTAAGTTTATTTCTCTTTTAACACCTCATAGATTAGTCTTTGTTTCATTGCATCTTTCCTATATTTTTCTCATTTTGAGGAACACATTATAAGGATGCTCTCTTACAAACAAACCCAAGTGGATTTCCCTCCAAGTCAACCTGTTTGGTATTTTTAAACTGTTTGCTCCTGTTTGCTGGCAGTTAAATTTATTTGTATGCGATTGTAAATATTTTCATGACTATGCCACACTACTTTAGTGGGCTGTAGTTAAAAAGGACTCTTCATGGAACTGAAACTTGACTGAGCTTAAATAGCAAAGAAAAATGAAAGAAAAAAGACAAAAAAGAAAGAAAATAATGACAACAAGAACTCACAACGAGACAATGTTTCATAAGTGTTATAAGCACTGGATATAAATTGTATTTTTATCTATTCTGATTAATGTGAAGCTGTTTGAGGAAAAACAACATGAATGAACAGAATTCCCCAGTTGGACTCAAGTGGGTTTGCTCTTACCGTTACCAGATTTGAGTCTTTTTTTGTCTACTTATTTTGTTTATTTATGCAAAGACACATGTGATGAATGAACACTTTGTTTAATCTTCAGGGCTGCCTAGGGAAGAGACTCAGCACAAGAAAAGTGAGTAGAAAATTCAACAGCAGGCTCAGTGAGCCATGAAAAACCAGACTTCAGTGCATTGTATATTGTATATGAGACTCTAGCATATTGACATATTTATTCTATGCCACTGCTGGCTCTAAAATTTTCAATTAAAGACATCATGGACAATCAGAGAAATATAAAAAAAAACAATTTGATGAATTGGAGCTAAAAAATGTCTTCAGTGAATTCACCATCTCATTAAGATCTTGCTGTAAATACAAAATAGGAAATATTTTTTGTTCATTAGTGAAGTATAAGTTATGTATTTGGCTTTTCTATTTTTTTTAAGTATGTGGTTTCATGTTTTAAAACCTGACAAGTCACTGTACCTCATGTAGATGCTGATTTTTTTCTGCTTCTTGAAAAAGAACAGTACTGCTCTGAGACAAAGAGAGACACACCTCATTTGCTTATTTTTCATAATGTTCCCTAGACTATTTAAAGAAATAACAAAAACTATACTCGGACTTGGTCACAAGTATGGTACTTATTCAGACAACAAGCACTTAAAAGAATGATCAAATCATTTGATTCCAATCATCATAGAACAAAAAAGGTATGCTGTATATGCTCACTTGTGCTTTGTGTTTATTACAGCACTCATAGTATCTAATTTTTGATGAGTATCCGATATCATCTGAAAAAAATGTGCATGCAATTGGCTTGCATTTACATTAATATAACAGACAAATGTTTTTATGAATGACTGTTTCAAACACAAATGATGTTATTTTTTATTTTGAATGTGGGAGCGTGCAAGTATTTATTTGTTTTATTGTGGCAAAGTTCACAGACTGCATCGTTCTTGGTTAATTCTCAACTTGCCATCTTTTTGTATATTGCCATTTTTTAATGAACATGTCCATGACTATCCAGCCATCTGAAAACTTAGGCCTCACAATTTGTTTCTTTTATTCCACTTGTTAGACTTTACAAATGGTTTGAATGAACAACTAAAGACAAAAGTGTCTGTGCTGTTTCAACATTACTTACTGTAATTTGATTTTATTGTTTCTGTCTGAACTTCGTGATGTATATGGTGGGAATGTTCTCTGTGTTAATTTAATCAGCACAATTCACTGACATGCTGGACTGACATGGTAGCTGCTGTTCAGAAGTGTAAAATTTGTTGTTCTGGGTGACATTTATAATTGTCTTTGGTACTTTCTTTTTAGCGTTGTTTTTCAAGCAACACTGTGTGGGGCTCTTCTATCACTGGAGCCATTGTTTTAAAATTGCTGGCAGCCTGATACAATTTTATGCCTAGAAATCTCTCTCTCTCTCTCATTTTTTTCCTTTTTCCCTGGCAGGTACCTAGGCCCATGGAAAGTATTGTTTTGGGTGTTATTAGAGAAAATGAATTAAATAGTGTCTGTTGCTGCTTTAAAAAAGTTTATGTCGGAATATGTAAATAGTTTATCATAATATCTTGTACAGTCCAATGTAAAGTTTTTAATTCAACTTAAAAAAATGTTGCCATCACGTTTGTGTTCACATTGTTCTTTATACAGTACAAAAAGGTCAATTATTTGCTAGGGGTATTATTGCTAAAAAGAAAAAAAATTAAAATGTTACTTAGTTTTTTTAATGTTTGTTTTGTTTTGCTTGGCTTCAAAGTGTACATCAGCAAGTCTTTGGTTTCCATGTGCAGTATTGACGTGAGGTAAACTTAAGGTGAATAATTTTACATTGGTGTGTGTGTGGAAAGCAATCTCTTTGGCTTTGGTAGTATTAATACACTATATCAAGTAAAAACAAACCAATGATGGACACATTGGGTGCATCTAGGCACCTTAAGAATGTGCATATTGTATATGATGAAATTATCCCCACAAAATCAGTTCAGACATATTGTAACACCATATTTCTGTATATCTCAGTCCATTGTAACAATGCAGCAGTGGGCTGAATAACTGCCTGTTTTAGCTCATTTACCTCAAGAAGTTCCTCCTTTTCTGTAAAAGAGACAGAAATTGTGTTACAAAAAGCTCACATCACTCCATCTTTTGTACTGCTGTTGACACTTACAAATTAAAGAGACATTTTGTTTTAAGATTTGCGTAATCATTTGTATTGTTGAGGCAATCATTAATTCTATAAAGTCAACATTTTAAGAAAACAGAGAGATAGGAAAAGTATAAAGACAATTTTTCAGACCATAGGCAACATCATACTCCACAATGAAAACAATATAACAATCTTTAAGTTTTTCTGAGAATATTAAATGCCTCATACTTTCACCATCTTTTAGCACTTTCTAAAGACAGAATCAGTCTTTAATGCACAAGTAAGAACATAGAAGATGAAAGTTAGTTCAACATTTATGAACATGAGCGCAAACCAGCATTATTGTTTTCGCATTACTTTATTCATTTTTAAGGAAACTAATGAGAAGTAATTTAGATTTTTTTTGCATTGTAAACTAAGTTCAAAGAAATATCAATAATACAATATTAAATATTCAGTTCTAGTATATCTATCTTAACTACAAGAACATTATTCTGAATTATTAACAATTATGCTACTGAGAATTGCTGCTCATATATTTAAAGAGCAATGCCTACAATTACAAAGATCTGCATCTATAAGAAAGCTATTTTTATCATACAGTTAGCATATTAACAAAAAGAGTGAGGGGGAAGTACAATTTATCACATGACAACAGTATGTAAATACAAACAGGAGTGAAAACTATCAGAATGCAGAACCTGATGACCATTTCTCTACTATCAACATGAATGTTTTGGGATCCCGTCAGTCCCTTTACCGCTGGTCTCTATATTCAACTGTATCAGCCTTTTTGACCCCAGTAATGGCATTTTCTGATATCAATGAATGTCAAAAGAACCAGGATTTGACTGATATCAGAATCTGTTTCAACCTAAAAAGGGAGTGTGCCAGGATGGGTGTGAGCCTAAAAGAAGACTCTACAGAGCTGTCTATAAGGGCAGGACACAGGATTTTATAATTATGGAACGTTATCACAGTTACCATTATTTATTATTGATAGCTGCAAGGGTAACATATTCCATTAACATTACAATGCAACTGGAATATTCAAGGAAAGAAGGCTGCTGCTATTAGCACTGCTCATGTTAGCCACACTAAGTGTTCTCTTGCTCAACTAGGAAATTAAGGTTGAAGGAAGAGAAATTCCTCTACCTTCCTTTATATATTCTTGCTTAACTATCCCGTGGAACATGCTGCCATAATAGATATCGACACATCAGTGTATGAAGATGAAGCACAGGTGGTGGTGGCAGACTGGCAGGTTTACTTGGTAAAATCTTGAGCCACAAATTTCAACAGGCACATAATGTGCACAGCTTCATCCATGTTGGTTGGCTCAGCTTTATCAATGAGTTTAAACTCAAAATATCCTCATGCAGTGGCTTTAAAAAAATAAATAAAAAAAATCTAATCACAGTCACAATGGCAGCTCAATGAGTTTAGTTGCCTGTTCTGCCAGTAGCATGATGGTGCTTGCTGTAGGATAAACTACAGTGCATCACCTTAACACAATATCCCCATAACAATTTAACTGAAAGATGAGTGCCTGTAGTTTTGATTGTATTTAAAAATGTACCATCAGGATTTCTGAAAAGCCTGATATGGTGTACTGTAACATCACTCAAGTATACTGCACATTAAAAAAAAACCCACTGTGGAGCTTTTCAGCAATTTAAAATTTAATCTGAAACATATACTGATACCGAAACCAAAGGTGAGATTCATCCCAAAAGAAGCATGTCTTCTAAGTTTGGTTTTAAGAACAATCTGTGAAAGCAAATGTTCAAAAGATCCTTGACCTCATGAAAGGCATTCAGAGGGCTCAGAGTGTGAATATGTATGTGTGTCTATTGAGACAGGTGTGTGTGTGTGTGTGTGTGTGTGCGTGTGTGTGCGTGCGTGTGTGCGCACGCGTGTGCGTGTGTCTGCCAGAGCCAGAGCCAGAGGTCATCTTGAGACTTGTAAGCCCAGACTATGCCCATCATTCTTCACTGGATCTCTGCCATCTAATGCTCATTATCATCATAATAATCATGAGATCTACACCCTGCTTCCTTTATCATGCAAGGGGTAAAACATTTCAAATAAATTCTGAGTCAATGTTCTTACAAATCATCTAACACTTACTGTTCTCCTAGCTCTGTGTTGGCCTGTTTCTCTACAGAAAAGGAAATCAGTTTAACAAAAAAGAGACTCACTGGAACTTACGACGTTTTAACCATTTGGCATTTGGGAGTTTATGTATAAATATGTTGTCTTATTCATGGATTTTGTTATTTACCAATCCTTCCCAAGTGCATAGGAAAACTACATTTTAATGGCTATGTCTGAAATAGATGCCTGCGTAAACACTCTACAACAGTAAATGGAAAGTTAGACATATACCTTTGCATAATAAATCTTTGTAATTTTCCAAGTCTGTATTAAATCTAATAGCATAAACAAAGCTCTTTGCTTCCGGTATTTGTGTTTATATTATTGTTCACATCATGTGTGCTACATTGTAACTAATCAGTTGAGTTTGGAGTTGTAAATCTAACACTTAAAAAAAACAATCAATTTTAAATTGGTCTGCTTTTCATTGAAACAGTCCAAAAGTAATGAAACAAATAAGAGCGCTGAGGAATAACCAGGAGGCTGGTGAGCTGTGGTTAGTAATACAGCTGTTGGTAAGTGGCCTATTTGGATGAACTGTCACTATAGTACAAAGATATGTATGTGTGAACAGTGTAAAATAATTAATACAGCAATTCTGTCGTGTAGCGGCAGGGCTGCTATTTCACAACTCTGATGACTAAACACCGGAGGCAAGGGAAGCAGCAAGGGGCGCTTGGAACAATATTTTACTCATTTGGATCTGCTCAATGCTACAGCCGCTGCACCCAGTGAATCTGTCAGACAGCACCATTTCCCCAAGAACAGCTGCTATTTATCTGATTTTTTCATTAGATTTGACTCATGACTTCATTGTACTGGCTTTGGCAGACGTACTGCATGCCTAGGTATGGCTCTTTCAAAAAGCAAAGACTCTCTCTGATGTGCAAATATGTACCACAAAGCTTCTCTAGTTCTGATATTAAGCCTTCAGTTAATGTAATAGCAAACACGGTTTTACTGCTATTTGATTCTGTGCTCCTAGAAATACCTCTCAACCAGATGTTTAAGATTTTTGCTCCTTATTTCTATTGACTTCAAGTACAGAAAGAAAGAAGTTGATATTGATCTCAAGAGTCATCAAACATGCATATTAGAACAGTATGTAAGAACAGTCCACACCCTTAGCAATGTTTTAATCCTTGGAGGTGAAGGACTTAGGAAATCTTGCTAATTTCACAGATGGTTTAAAATAGATTAGTGTGGAGTAGCAGCTCGCAGAGAAGGGCTGACCCACCAGGCTCCCTGTGCAGCTGCCAAAACCCTGCGCCTGATGCTCAGAAGTGCCTTCCAAAAGTCCTGCAAGGTTAAACTCAAACTTAAGTATCTTGAAATGTGAACCTTGATATGAGCTTTACTGCATCTTCAATTAACGTCACCCTTCTTTTGTTCACTGTCTAAAAAAAGAGCAGGTCTTACGTTATTTCTTAGGATCATTTCTGACTTGTTTGAAAGACACTGAAGGCCTTTTTCAAGTTTGGTTTCTGGTATTGTTTTCAAAAAGTTTTTGACGTTCACTATCTCAAGTTTATTTAGTATACTATCTTATTTTCTGTTATTTTTATTGTGATTTTGTGCATGTGTGCATGTATGTGTTTATTTTTTTATTTGAAATTTTTCACTCTGGGAAATCTAACTATTTTACTTTTAGTTCTTGAATAAAACAATACCCTGGAGCACAGAGATTCCACTTTGAATCAAATTTGCCCATTTGGTGACAGAGATTATTCTACTTTGTGTTCCTCTTTTCTAGATATTTTGTACAATGCATCCAACAGGCATTTTAATGAAATAATGGAGTGAATCAGACTCTGCATGGTATTTTGAACAGGCCAAGCCTGCTGCTATAGTTGGTCTGTTTCCGAGTAGGCCTGACACAACTCTGGCCTAACTGAAAAGGCCCAGCTTGGAGTTACTGTGAAAAGACAATTGCATAGGATGAAAAACTCGACATGGTTTTGTTGGACTTGTCATTCTTTAGTGCATAGCTGTGAGGAAAGCCTAGGAACCATCTCAATGTTATTTGTGCTTTTTGACCCATATTTGGGACAGCTTTCACAAAGCCCTTGTGAGAAGGTTAAAACAATGGAGAGGCCCTTTCAAATGAGGGACAGGCCTCAACTCCGGCCAAGCCATCTTGGACCCGTTTCACTGAAATTGTTTGTGTCCAAAAGGCTGACATCATAGCAAAGCTAATGGCTCTGCTAACCATGCTGAAGAAGCAAATAATGATGACCTAATGGTGTCCAAATATAATTCGAAATAAACTATATAAAATATATGTGTGTGTGTGTGTGTCTGTGTGCGTGTGTGTGTATGGCATCACTGTGCCTGAATGTAATACACATGTCACAAACTCAAATTTTAAATGTGATATGTCACCTTCAAAAGAGGTCAGATGTAACAAAAAGCATTCATGTTCTACATTATTTTGTCAAGATGGAAATGCATATCTTCCTGCTAAACATAGATACTGAAAATATATTTCTATCTCTGTAAATCTGATTTTCTGAGCACAGTTGTTAGGAACACTGGGTTGCTAAATTAACTTTTGAAAATCCACATGGGACAATATTTCAGAAAATGTAATTTTGCATATGTTTCACATCATTGCATCTCCTCGGTGCATTTGTCTCCCAAAGCATTTGACTACATTTCTGTAGGGAAGAATGAATGCGTAATGTTTTTTTAAAGCATCTCTGCTCCCTCAGCTTTTTGAAGAATTTAACAAAATAAAGGTTTCTTTCGTGGAATACATGTTACTCTCTCAAAGCTATCACTGCGCTCTCTCATGCATATGTGAATTACACACCTTTATGAATATGTAAATGTTGCGAGAATGCCTCATTAATTAGTAATTCATGTATTTTTCACAAGCCCAATACTTTGCCAGTGTAGTCTGATGGTTTATCAGCCAGAAGTTCAAAAAAGGGATTCATCATCACGTTTTCAGAGGGTTTTCGTTACATCTGCAATTTGTGTAATTCAGGGAATATGATTTGTGTAGCTTTTTATGGTGGTGTCGTTGCAGCTGTCTCATGATCTATAGATTTCTATTTAGAATGTGTAAGGGTACTTGTAATGTTAGCTTGCATATTTATTCATTTAGATGGATGCTTACATTATCAGAAAATTAAAAACAAGTATCTCTGTTTTTATCAATATGCTCCTTTTTAAGTAACAGCCATGTAGTTTTGATCATTTTAAAAGAGATGTGAAAAAGTGTTGAGATGTTAAAAGAAAATCTCATGTCACATATGCTGTAACAATGTGAAGTCACAAAGCCCAAGTGTTAGAAATTCAGTAAGTTTCACAGAAACATCTCAATCATGTTTCGGTTGCTCTTCATTTAAAGAGCATGACTATGCTTTAGTATTAGAGGTGAGGAACAGAAAACAAACGTTTATTTTTTGAAATAAGGAGTCTAGGATTAAAATATTTTTAAGAATTATATTTAGGTTTGCAAATTCATACAAATTGTCTATAGTTTTGTGTGTGTATTTGACATAAAACAATGCGGGTCTAACATGAAAATGAATGAAATACAACTAAAATATTACATTCAATAAGTCTTCAGTATAGCTCTCGGTTAGCTTTTCAAAATGGCAGCCTATCAGTGAATACATTTGTTTGACTGTGGTAAGATCAAATAATTCATCAATGGATACCTACAGTATATACTCAAGACATAAAGCTACATCTACTGAGTTTCTTAGTGGGCTTACTTTGTTTTTGAACTTGTCCATGAAGTTGTATGTGTCTTGTTTAACCTTAACATTCACCTTTATAAATACATTATTTGTGTACAACAGTACTTTCCTGGTGTTTAAACAAGCCCTCCTGTTTAAACATTACCACCTTCACGAAAATTGCACACCAATGAAGACTGGGCGCAAATACACTCTATCAGTAAGCTGGACAGAGAAAAGTGTTATACAATGAATTTAACATGAAGACATAAAAGCAGAAGCACTTGGGGATGTTACCTTTTCTGCTGGGGATTAAAGTCTTCTACCTTATGGATGCAGCCACTTTGTTCCGGACTCCCTATTGGTGTAGGGATATATTTATGTAAATGGGATGGGGCTCCCTTTGTTGTAAACATGAGCGTACTCTAAGGGAATGGTGCCTGGAGACTTTCTAGCACTAAGTATGTGATGAAGGGGTGGTGAGTCATAACAAAAAAAAACAAACGTGTCATCATAATAACATATATGACTTTACAATTCAAAAGTGCAGCATTAAATCATTCATCCAAATGAATTCAAATAAAACTATTGAATTATGGGTTGTGTCAGTATGGAGAATGTATTTATTGTCTTTCCTATAATTTAAGGTGCTCCTAAGGCATGGCAGCAAATACTGTAAACTTTGGTGGACATGTGAACCATTATGAACCAAATAACTCAATGGCTTATTCCTGCTCAGTTATTCCTAACAACTTCTGTGTTTTTCAGTCAAGTACTGTAATAAACCGTAATAAACTTTGTTATCAGGTACCTGAATATTTTGTCTGCAATTAGCTGTATCTACTTTATTGTACAATATTCATGATGAGAACTCACAGGCAATGAGCCTTGTAATTTTATAATATTAGTTGCTATGGGTCATACATATTTCTAAACACACAGAGAGTGGTAAACAACAATAGATCTGAAAGTAAGGATTCATACAAACATAGGGTGAAATTAAACGAAGACAGAAGAAATTTCTCTCATGAAGTAATAAGTAAAGCAATTTCTTTTTAAATAAGTAATGAATAATGATGAAAATATAATTATTTAAAGTTGACCAAGTAATAACTAAGCTAGTCTTTGTACATGCCTATTTCAGTACTGTTGCTGTTGTTGATCGTTAGTCAAGCTTTAAATGCAACCTCCTGCATCTCAGTGTGATTTCAATTATGATTTCATGGATGACTTACCTAAAGTACTCAAGTATGTTATGAAACATGTGGTCAACTTTACAAGTGACTTAATGTCCGGACCATAAGCTGATGCAAGATCCCTGTCCTCTACATTACCACATCGTTTTGCTGCTACCACTGTGCCTTAAAATAAAAGGGTCATTTATTTGCTGAGACAATCCCGGAGACTTGTGGAAAACAAAAAAAAATTAGAGAAACCCCACTGTTAAAATGGGAATCCACAATTTAAGCTTTTATGAAAGCCAACAATTCTCTACTGATGCAAAAGGAGCCAAGGACAGGGAATAAGAACATGGATGCATTACCAACTTGTGTTTTGCATTTGAAAGCTAATATTTAGTTATCATATACCAGAACAGTATTGGTGTGTTTGTAAATATTTTTGGCATGCCTGTGTATTTTTGCTTCATCAGTATTTGCCTTATACTTCTTTATATTTCTTGATCCCCGGTTGTTTTTTACACGCTACATGGACAAAAAAGTTTTGGGCTACCTACACATTACACCTGCAGGAGCTTTTTATGAGATCCCATTCTAAATACATAGCCATTAATATGGCATTGGTCCCTCTTTTGCAGCTACAACAGTTTCCACTCTTCTGGGAAATCTTTCTACAAGATTTTGGAGTGTGTCTGTAGGAATTTTTGTTCATTCACCCAGAAGAGCATCTTTGAGGTCAGTCACTGATGGTGGATGAGAGGGACTGGTTCACAATCTCCATTCTTGTTCATCTTAAAGGTTTTCAATGGAGCTCAGGTTAGGACTCTGTTTGGGCCAGTCAAGCTCCTTCACCTTGCCTTTTGTACTGGGGCACAATCATGCTGGAGCAGACAAGGTTCTTTCCCAAACTGTTCCCACAAAGTTGAAAGCATAGAATTGTCCAAAATGTGTTGGTAAGCTGAAGCATTAAGATTCTACTACACTAGAACTAAAGGGACCCAGGGTGTGATTTGTTTGGGGGGGTGTCTCCATGACCATACAGTAAGCCAGGAACCACACACCTGTCTGGGAAGACACCACCTCTGTCCTGATGACAGCAGGGATAGGTATGATATGTGGCCGTAGCAAGCACATAACATTTCTTGAGAAGCCCTTCATAGCAAGGCTTTCTATCTGCAGAATGTCACAGACAGCAGGCCTCCTTGCATAACTGCACTTCAACAGGTTGAAATAAGAACTCATTTTTGTGGGAAATTCTGATGTTGCTGATCAACATGTGTGCAGGAATCTTTATGTGAAGCTTCTGTAAAATCTGCTGCTCTGAACTCACTTCATTTGTCCTTTTTTTAGCTAATGGTAGTTTTCAGACTCGTACATCATACTGCTACATACTAAAGTGTAATCACTCCATAGAACACATTTCCACTGCTCTTGAGTCCAATGGCAGCCTGCTTCACACCACTCCATTCAATGCTTGGCATTGTCTTTGGTAACGTAAGGTTTGCATGCAGCTGCTCAGTCATTTAAGCCCATGCTGAGAAGCTCCTGGTGCACAGTTTTTGTGCTGATATTAATGCCAGAGGAGGCTTGGAATTCTGCAGTCAGTGAGTCAGCTATGTGCCTTGACACTCGGTGACACTGCTGGGTAATCTTATGTGGTCTACCACTTTGTGGAAACCAAAGCTGTTGTTGTGGTCCCTAAACACTTCCACTGCACAATAGTAACATTTGCAGCTGATCATAGAATATCTGAGTGGGAAGAACTGACATGACCATGAAATGACTTCTTGCAATGGTGGCATCCTATTACCACACTACACTCAAATTCAGTGAGCTCTTCAGAATGACCCATTATTTTATAAATGTTTGTAAAGGCAGACTGTACAGCTTGATTTTATACCTGTGGCAATAAGATGGAAAGAAATGCCTGATTAAAAGATGTGGCCCAATAATTTTACCCATATAATGTACATGTTAAATTATTACTATTTTTATTGTTCATTATCATTTAGCTTTATGTATTGAACCACAGAAAAGAAGAGGACAATACAAACACATAATTTATCAAGCCTTTACAATAGTTTAATCTTTATCAGTTTGAGAAGACTGAGTCATTTTGATTCTTAAAAAGACAGTAGGAGATAACACAGACACAAGAAGCCATTCTGTAATCCAGTTATGTTAGAATTGTTCCTGCTGTTCAATGATTTTAAGTTTGATATTTCAGTATTTACTTCCTTCCGTTGGCAGCTGTGGTGATGAAAAGTCAACATAAGTTAAAAACATATTGTCAGAAGATTTTAACATTTTCTCCTCAGCAAATTTAGTATGATGTAAATTATATTACACTAAGCTTGGCAAGTATTTGGGTTCTAATAATCACAATGCAAACATATAGATGCAAGTAATATTAAATATTAATTTAGTCATTCCTTCAGGAATAATGGTGATGGAAATATCTTGGAAGTTGCTTTCTATTTTTAATGATTTTTTAACAAAGCCAAAAAAGCTGGTTGTGATGAGATTCACATTTTTTGTCTGTACCAAAACAGGCACATGCAATTTTTCTCTGTGTGAAGGCTGGACTAAGACTTTCATATTAACCTAAGCAGTTAAGTGTTATCCCATATATTTAGGCAGACCAGTTCTACATTTCTAAACCCTCCCCTTCTTCACACGTTAGCTGATGAGATTGACATAGTAATAAACTGATGTTAATTAGACACACTTTAAAATTCTCCGTTCTGCTTTTCTCCATGCCCTAGTGGAGCTGGTGGCTTATTAAATCATTTGCTGCTCTTGGGTGATCTTCTTTTGAATCTTGGCCTCACCCTCCGGGCACAATTTATTTTTATTTCAAAAAAATTTTACCAGCAAATTTTGTATTAGTTCAAGAGAATTATGAATCATTATTACACAGGCAGACACTTCAAACATTTTGTTTAAGAGCTTTCTGCTCGAAGAAGCATCAAAGGAGATGTGCACACTGATGACTGTTACACTGGCATATATCCATTCATTAGCACACTAAGTTGGCGTGATCATGTTTTGTACATGAACCACAAATCATATGCATGGAAATCATATCTTTAATCATCTGTTATTAACAAAAAAAAGGTTTTGAATTACTTCAATAGCACAAATATTATACAATGGCAAAAATGTTTTTGCATATTTGATGATGTGATAGGGAAGGTCAGTAATGCATTTTTAATGGATTTAGACTAGTTTATCTGAATGCAGTCAAAATAAAATTCAGCTGCTTCACCTAAAATCTTCATCAACACAGCACATATGGTGGGGAGCATTCCTTTGATATTGTGAAAAAAATATAATATACAGTTATAATCAAACCTGTGAAAATTATGTGATCATATCATACATGTACACTGTGATGGCATTTGTTGGAAATAACAAAAAAATACAGCTTATTTCAAATAGTTAAAAGGGTTTTTGGGTTGTCTTCAAGATGAAATTGTCCTTTTTCTTTCCACATTGGTCAGACTAATGTAACTTCAGTTGTAATAAAGATTAGTACTTTTAACCAAGTTTCCAGAGAGTTTGATTTTGTCATAGTGCCCACTGGCTACTACAGGGTCACGCAACATACATGACCAAAATCATTTTCTATTAAAAAAAAAAATCACGCAAACCTGAACAGCTGAAGAAGTTTCACAAACCCCATGAGATGCATGAGGTCCCACTGCTCCACTGTTTACACTGACAGAAAGGATGTCTATGGTTATTGACAATCAAAAGGTGTGCTAGCAAAAATCCTATCAACTTTCTTTTTGTAGTTTAGAGAAATTTCACAAAATTCAACCTTAAAGCTAAAAAAACTTACCTATGATAAAAGGTTTGATGATTTTCATTTGAATGCAGTTCTAACGTTACCAGAACTGAATTCAAGCAAGCACCTTGCAGGCATTTTAAAAATAGATATCTAATTCAGAATAGATAATAAATTCTTGACAGACACAAATAATTGAAAGCTATGCATATACAATATATTTTGGAGAAGTCTTCTTTCTGAACGTTAACAGGACTCTTTTACATAAAGAAAATATGACAAAACAAGAATCCCTACTGGTTTTTCAAACAGCTAAGTGCTCAGAAGTAAATGCATGATCTTTATGTTATCATTTAATTATATATTCAACAAGTATTAAACCAGTATACGCATAAGACTCAAGAGAAGTTGTGAACTATGCTATTATTAAGGTTTGTATGCTTTCAGCAAGACCGGTGAAACAGAAAGTAGCCTGAGTATCAATTATAGCAGCATGATTAGTGTGGCTTTGTTTCCTAGTCCCCACAGAGCTACAGAATATATCTAGCTAGCTCAATTACCATCAACCCAGAGGTGGCAAGGCCTTTTGATTTACCCTGCCTTTTAAATGTCTAGTGTAATTCTAATAAGTCTCATTATATGCAGCTGCCTCAGTACTGGCCAACAAATTTTAAATCCTGGGAAAGATCACAGGAATATCCAGCCTTAGTGCCCTATGTGTAATCACAATTGATTCAAATGTTTAAAAAACACAATTCATTCAAATACGCAGCATGTGATTACTCTTAGAATAAGGAGCTCATCGTTAACACACGAAAAATTGTTTTTAAGACATTTTTGACTTTAAAATAATTCAGATGCACAGATAATATAGTTATAATGAAATGTCATTAGATATATCATGAAAAAGGTTAAGGAATGAAATTCCAAATAGTGACAATGGATTCTGAATTATGTTTTCAGGTACTGAAGAGTAATGCATTACAAAAAAATTAACATGAATGAAAGGGAGAGAGAGAAGGAAAAGGGAGAAAAGATAACGTGGCAATGGCATAGACTTTGGAAAATATCTTAATAATGAACATCAGAGTTAAGCTTTCCATGCATTTAAGCCTTTGGCATTTTTAAATATAATGTGCATTACACATGAAAAGAGAACGAAGGAACTGACATCATACTGCAACATATTAATTTATCAGTTTACTGGTTTTGTAGTTAAGTATGGGGTATTTCATTTAAGGATTTGGCAGTTATCTTCACTGTGGTTTTGTGCTCCAAAAATATAAATGCCCTTGTCTCAAAAAAATCAAAATCACTTTTTTAAGAGTTACTTTGCACTGGAAAAAAGACTGAATGAATTACTGCAATCCATTTATGTTGTTAATTCAGGGAATAAATGGTGTTGGTGCCCTGAATATCGAAGTTGTCAGAAATTTGGCACCTTGGTGAGACACATGTTCGCTTCTGGAATCAATGCAGCAAAATCAAGCTTTTGCCGTCTGTTTCATATTAAGACTCCGGTTTTAAAAGCTTTCAACTAGTCCACTAAACTGTAATGCAGTTTTTCCAGACCCCATGTTCTCAATGTGGCTCCTACAGTTAAGGATGTAATGGTGTGTGGTTTGAAATATAATGTTGGCTCCCTGGAAGAGCTGTCATCTGGTTTCTTGTGACTCTGTCTCCCATCATAGGCCTTACATATAGGTATGATTATGAGTGAGCATTCACAAAACAAGATGTTGAAGGGAAATGGAAGTCGTTAACATTCGCTTCAGAAAAAAAGACTCAATTTGGAAACTGTCTTTATTGCCAGTGGGTAACTGTTGCGGTTGAATTCACAAACCTACTTGAGCATTTAAGTTTCAGTGATTAATTACTACATGATTCACCAAAAGACAGATTTTTTTTGTTAGGAACATAAACAAAATTTAAGATCAAGATTCAAACGGGACTTAGAAAGGTTTTTATATATCATATACAATTTATGTACAATTTCCCCTCTGAGATTAATAAAGTATTCTGATTCTGATTGTTCAGCTTACGGTAAACAACTGGTGACAGTATGAGTAGAGAAACAAATAATTCAATTCAGTTTATAGTGCAGTGAAAACTGTACACGATAACATGTCTCAAAACTACATAGAAGTGTAAGCATCAGGGCGAACAATTCACACTATACAAACTCTGCAGTTAGAAAAGACCATCAGATTATGTTCCACTCAACCAGAAATGGATGAAATTTATTGAGGAAATGCATTAAGTTGTGTTAAGTTTAGGAAAGCAAGAGATATTGGGATACTGCAACTCCAAGTCCATATTTCCATATTCCAATACTCACATTTGACAAGGCTTTACTTGCATGCTGTACACTGTTCGTGCCGAGAGCAAAAAAGGGACGGCAATTGTAAAAATGTCATCTCAAAACTGTTGGCTTTTATCCAATAGCATCCAAACTTATCTTTATTCATAAACAATAACAGGTGCAAAAAAGTAAAAAACTTTTTCCAGTTATCCTGGCAAAATTGGCCATTGTCCCAGTGGCTAAATATGCAAACTAGCCAAAGGGTTCCCAGACTAAATTTACTGGATACCACCAGCTAATAAGACTATGTCATTAAAAGTATCCCACATGGAGCATAATGATTGCCACTTGCAAAGCAAAGTCCATCTTAATATTTTGGACCATGTTCAACTTATCAAAGTTCTAGAGCATTTTTGTAAATTGGTAAATTAATGCACATGTACTTTTTCTACTAAATTCCTTTCATGATAAGTCAAGTAAGGTGATATATATGTTGTAACCAACTCTTGTGTGTCTGATGGTGACCTATGCCCCTTCTTTCTTTAGTCCAGCCTTTCTTTTTGCTGAAATAAAATTTGATAATAATGATCAAATAATTAACAAATAAATAAATTTTATTATTATTATTATTATTATTATTATTATTATAATCATCATCATCATCATCATCATCATCATCATCATCATCATCAAATCTATTAGACTGATATATTAAGGACAAGATGAAGAACAACCAAGAACAAAACAAATTATTGGGAACTGTCTCTGCAGTGTAGTTACATAGTTAGGCCATAAAGATAGCCCAGTAATGTGTGCACACAAAAATGTGATCTAATAAGAGTGTAAACAGTCAGTCCAAAACATGTTATTTGAGAAAATAATTTGATTTGCCTTCAGTCTGAACAAAGCTCAAGTATTTCTCAGACATGGACAGTATATGTGAAAGAGCAATTTGGTTTGGTTTTTGTGTTGCATTTAGCATCTGTTTTGGTGTAGTGGTTTCTGCTGACCCAGCCAGTTTGAGTTTTAACAAAGATATAGTTATGGTGAGCACAGGTTTTCAAAGCCTGCTTCATGGACTTTTATTCTGATTTTAGCCTTGGTGATATTTTCTCTACTTGCTTGTGTAAAGTTCAAGCAATGCTAAATTTATGCTCAAGTGGATGATGATAATCAAAGAGGTAGACATTTTCCTATGTGTGTTTCAGTGTTTCCTTATTCTTTTAAAGCAATCTTAAAATTTAATAATGCCAAATTTGCTTCTATCTGTCTTTCCTTCTATTAAACTGATGTTATCTTCCTATAAGCTTTTGTATTAAGAAAAAAGCAATGACCTTGCAGGTTTTGATTTTTATTCATACACTGTCCAAACATGCAAACCAGTGAATCAGAGCTTTCACTGTGTATGGAAATTTGTTCAATTAAAAGACATAGGTAGACCCATATCATTATATGTGTGTTTACTATGTATTTAAAGACAGTATTGTTGCAGCACCTGTCAAACATGCTCACTACAGTTCTTAGCACAAGACTTCCAGAGAGTGATCCAAACAAAGCAGAACCACTGGAACATTCACAGAGCCTCACAAGGCTCCTTAAAGGACTTAACAGACAAAAATTTGAAGCAGATATTTTATTTGTTTGCTTGTTTGTTTGTTTAGCTGTTTTATGATCACAGAATCAAACAGGCATGATATATGTAATATGAATCTGTGAATCCCCAGTATTTGGGCTGTGTTAAAGTTTTGTGAACTGATAAAAATGGTCTGAAGTGCTGCAATTTATGAAGTACAAACTATGTTAATTGTTGGACCTCTGCACAGGGTTGTGTGCTTTTACCACAAGGCAAATCAGCAGAGGTGCTCAATTCTAACATTACATTCATCAACAACTAGCATGATACATATCCTGTGAAAATAACCTCTGTTCACTTCAGTCCCTTCCCTGTAATTTGCTTTGCATGACATTTTAATCATATTTATTAATTTTATTTTTTTTTTAAAGTACCCCAATGTTGTGTTTGCTCTTAAAGAATTTTGGATGTGATTTTAAACCATCATTGGGGGAGCTATATTTATTGGGGACCCCTAAAATATACCAGTTGGGCAAGATAGTTGCAAAGTAGTATCAGTAATCAGTAATCAGTGATGATGTCAAAGGCTTAGCCAATATAGGTTTCAAATTTGAACATCAGACTTTTATATTAGTTCTTGAAACAAAAGTTTAGTTTCCACAAATCTAGATATTCATACTGTGAATGAACAAAAGGAACATAGAAATATCAGTGTTTCATAAGTGGCCATTTTACTCTGGGCTTTGATTATACTGTGAATGAAGCCATCTACTGACCTACAAAACAGCCAGCAGTAATTTGGTTTTAGATATCATAACAAGCCACTGAGCGCCGAAGTACCAGATTATCCATGTTTCCTATAATTTGATCCTCAACTTAGTCTTTCATATTGACAAACACATACCCAAACTGCATGTTCAGCAAGCCCAGGATGAGCAACAGTAGTGGCAATTACACACTTTTTTCCTCAAATGTCTGGTTTCATTCCCTAACAAAAGCATGGAGGTCCTGAAAACAAAGACAATTTGTGAAGGAAACCATATGCTGTTGTAGTCTAATACTGAAGAACCAAGTAAGATTAAATTAAATCCTGTCAAATTTGTAGAAATAAGATGAATGGCAGAATGAAGGGAGTTAATTCAAAACATGACTCAAACAGTTTCTGAACATTATTAAACTATGCAGTTTACAGTAAAAGTCACCTGTTCAGTTCTTCAGTCTTCCTCATCTTCATCTTGATCAGTATGACTGAAATGTCATCAGCTTGTTTAATGTCCCTGTATCATTTACATTCCCTGTGAGGGCCAACTGTGCAAACTTAAGGAGGTAGAGAGACTAGAAGGCTGGGTGGGCACAGATGGGTGGAGTGGTGGGACAAGGGGTGGAGTGACAGGCTACTTAGATGTGTTCCTTCACTTTGCATTAGAGGGTACAATATCAGGCACAAGGAGCCAAAGTGAGGCCAGGTTTCAGGCAATGGTCAGGTCTGGAGCAATGGATCACTTACCTTAAGAAATCAAAGTTAGTGGCAGAAGATCTGATCTGGAGTGGGGCCCAGCAGTACAGAAAGAAAAGTGTGAAACCTGGAAAAAGAGAGACACTCATTGAGGAAATCCATTACCACTGGAGAAGCCAAGAAGCATGAAAGGAGCTGTCTTGTTAAATTGGCTGCTTGATAAAGCAGGTCTTTGGCTGGGGAGCCACTCACAGTCACTACTAGCGACACCAGACAGAGGAAAGAGAGAGGCCCTTATTGATACAGTGAAATGTTGAGTCACTGCAGTCCACCCTCAGTGCTTCACTAAAAGAAAACCTCCAAGAGGGAAATGTGTTCTCAACAGGTTTCTTCAGTAATTTTCAGTTTTCACTGCACCAAAAATACATTACATACAAATGGTACCATATCACTTTTTTCCTGCCAGTGCAATGTATTAAACACAAAGTAATAGTCATTAGTTTTAAATCTTGTAAGTTTGCAGCATTAAAAAAGCCAACAAAAAATGTTAGTTAATCTCATGTATAGGATAATAATGAGATATAAATTCCTGCAGTCAGGGAAATAACCTGCTACACGTCACCTGATAGAAGGAACTAAAGCTATATTTTGTACATAAGCAGACTCGCCTATAAAATGTATTCACCCCCCCTTGGATGTTTTTCCCTTTTTATTGCTTTAAAAAATGAAACCATAATTAATATAATTTGGCTTTTTTCTGACAAGAATTCTCAGAAAACTTATTTCATGACAAAGTGAAAACAGAGTTTTACGAACTAATGTCAATAAATCAAAAATATATAAGGTAACGTAGATGTTTGTATAAATATTCACCCCTTCTAAGTCAGTATTAGTAGCTGCTACTTTGGCTGCAATCACAGCACTGAGTCAGTCTGGATATGTCTCAGTCAGACCGGCACATCTGGACACTGCAATTTTTTTCCATTCTTCCTGTCATGGCTAGCTCAGAGTAAGGACTCAATATGCCGGCTGCGGTTCTCAGTTAAACTGAGTCTTTAATTAAACAGCAGTCACAGTGAAATTGTGCAAGGGTGATAGGTGCTGTACAAATCTTGAGGTGCTCTGGTGTCATGCTAAAATCCGCTCTCTTGCTCTTCTTCAAAGTCTATTCCAAGTCCTTAGGTCTCCAAGGAATAGGGTTTTAATCCAAAAATACCAACAGAAGTCCTAGGAATCTAAATTGGGTGCTAGTGCTAGTACACAACCTGGCGATGAGTGGACGTCCTTAGCCGGTCTAAATACCTCTTCTCCAGATCCACCCAATGGGGAACAGATGTGCAAGATACAGCCAAGACTGGACACACCTGCTCCTGCAATTAAGCACAATTAGCAGCACAACCATCTTCAAACAAAGAAAAAGAAGAGAGAGAGAGCAAAAAGGGGAGAGGAAAGATGAAGCATCCACACTAGGTGAATCAGGGACCACGATACTTCCTTGCAAAACAGCTCTAGCTCTGTCAGGTTGTTCTGGGATCGAGCGTGAATGGCTCTTTTCAAGTTCAGCCACAAATTCTTGATTGTATTGAGATCTGGGTTTTAACTTGGCCAATCCAGAACATTCACTTTTTTGTCTCTAAACCATGTATGTGTAGCTTTTTGTATGTGTGGGGTCACTGTCTTACTGGAAAATAAATCTTCTCCCAAGCTGTAGTTCTCTTGGAGACTGAGTCAGAGGATTTGGCTTTATTTTTTCTGCATTCATGTTCCCCTCTACCTTCACAAGCCTTCCAGAGCCTACTGCTGTCATGGTCTGTACTTTAGTTGGGTGTTTTGAGTTTAGTTTTGAGTTCTGGTTTTCCCTTTCTGCCCTTTGCCTGGCCTGTTCCCCCTGTTAGTAGTCTTCGTCTCTCTCTGTGTCAAGTCTTGCCTTTTTTTGGTAGTCTGTCTAGTCCCTGTTTTGTTTCTCCTGTCTTGATTGTTCCAGCTGTGCCCCTGTCCACTTGTCGTCCGCTCATTGGTCTGTCTTTGTCTATTTAAGTCTCGTCTTCTGTGTTTTCCGTTGTTGCGTCATACTGGTTGTCTTCCCCATGTCCTGCCCTCCCGTGTTTCCCGAGGATTTTCTTGGACTTGTGTTTCCCTGTGATTTTTGGCAAATAAAGCCTTTTTACCTTCAAGTCAGCTCTGCGGTCCTGCATCTGGGTCCACACACTCATTCTAATGGCAAACCATGACAACTGCTGAGAAGCATTACCAGCGCATGATGCTGGCACCAGAATGCTTCATGGTGGAAATAAATGTAATTCTAGTGATGTGTGGTGTTCGATGTTCATCAAACATAGCATTTAGTCTGATAGCCAAAAGCTCAATTTTTGTCTTATTTGACTAAAGAACCTTATTCCAATTGTTCTTGGAGTCTCCCACACCTTTGGGTGAATTCCAGGAGTGATTTTATATGAGCTTTTTACAACAGTGGCTTTCTCTTTGCCACTCTCCCATACAGCTTCAACTGGTGAAGAGCCCTGGCAAAAGTTGTTACATGTATAGTCTCTCCCATCAGAGCCACTGAAGTTTTTAACTCCTCCTAAATGGTTGTACTGTGTGTTGGTGGCCTCCCTCACCAGTCTTCTTGCCTGGTTATTCAGTTTGTGAGAACGGCCAACTCTATTGATGATTTCCATTTCACTAATTGTGACACTGCTAGTATCAACTAGCTTGACCTCTGTTGAATTAAGTCAATCCCTTTAAAGGGGATGAATATTTATGCAAACATTTATTTTACCTTATATATTTTTAATTAATTGACATTACTTTTTGAAACTCTTGTGTTTGGAACTTAGCAGTTTTCGAGTCGGCAGAACGTTGACAAATTTTATGCACTTGTGCTTCAGCACTCAGCAGCCCCACTCTGTAATATAACAATGGTCTGCCATTCCGTGGCTAAGATGCTGTGGTTCTTAAATGCTTCCACTTTGTGATAGCATTTATTGCACTTATAGTTGATTGTTAAATTTCCAGTAGGAAGGCATTTAATAAGGTGGCATCCTATTACAGTACCACACTCTCATTTAGAATGACCCATTTAAAAAACAGACCCCCTCACGTTACCTGCCTACCTCAGACATGAGCGATACAAGTAATAAGAGAGTCACGCCGGCTCAAATGTCACCTGGATTAACAAAGTCTGTGCCAGTTGTTGGGGAATAAGGCTATCTGGTGAGAAGTGGACTACTGGAACAGGGACAAGGATAAAGAACAAGTGGACAAGAGATGAGAATAAGGAACTGTTGGAATGCTACTACACACATAACCCTTCTGAAAGAGGTTACATGCAAAGGATGTGGGACCTATGGAAAACCCCACATCTAAGCTAACGCCGAAACAACTTGTAACTCAGTGTTCCAACATCCACAAGAAGCAACTGCTATCACAGCTAGAGATTTACAAAGTACAACACAAATGTTACGGCAAGGGGGAGCCAGGACAACAGGTCAGGGGGGAGATTTCACAATCCCCACACTCTGAAATTAGGTACCAAAAATATAGATAGATAGCTAGATAGATAGCTAGATAGATAGATAGATAGATAGATAGATAGATAGATAGATAGATAGATAGATAGATAGATAGAAACAAGTCATGTATGAGCCAGAAGTAAGTGAGACATCTACTCACAGATCTCCTCGCCAGGTTCTATAGAGAGGACATCAGGATTTAGTTTGGACTCAAGTAGGGCTAGATGGTGGCAAAAAGACAGAAGGAACAACTGGAGCAGATGTGGAAGGTAAAGTCCAAATGGGTCCCAGTAGAAGTAGGAGCATGAGGAGCTGTAACCTCCAAACTGGAAGAGTGGCTCCAGCAGATTCCAGGCACAACATCAAATGTTTCTGTCCAGAAGCGTACAGTACTGCACAGAACCTTAAAACCCCCAGGCCTCAGGTATAAGCACCTGAGTTTGTGGAACACACATATCACCCCGTCCAGAGGTGAGAGGGATTTTTTTGTTTCAAATGCAGGTTTTTTTTCCACTTTTTTTTTTTCCCAATTTCATTAGACCACTGCACACCAGTGGTCTAATGAGAAATGTGGTTTAGGTGACAGTTAAAAATAAAATGAAAAGATAGTAATTACATCTGGAAATGCTTGTCCTGCCTTTCAAACATGAGCAGAGTTTTTGATGGCCCATTTAATTTGTCACAGTTTCTCTGTGCTCAGACAATTTTCATTAGGTTGAGTCCGTGAGCTTCTGGTCAGTACACATACTAACACCTGTATCTTGATGGCCATCATTTGCGAAACAAAGACACCTAGTTAGTATTCCTTCTTTCTGTCACAATATCTGCCTATCTTACTTGTTAAAGCACGCAAGATCAAATACCTCACTTGTTGCTTATGTTTTCCTCTCAATTAGTGTGAGTGAATGCCTATTTTTGTATTTTTTTTGTATTTTTTCAAGGAAAAGATGAAATGTTTAAACAACCTGAAGAAAAAAGAAGAACATAATAATAATAATAATAATAATAATATTAATAATGATAATAGTACTATTACTACTACTACTAATAAGAAGAAGAAGAATGCCTTGTTGTTATCAGTCACCAAGGCAATCTCTCTGACAGAATACAGAATATCATTTCAACTAAGCTTACCAAACAGTATTCATTAAATCCTAGGTGCATTTTATGTTAGTTTTACATTTTTTGAAGCAGAATGAGAAATATTGATGATTAACAGGTGACTTATACATAGCTCACACGGATTAGTTACCCTGTCTGCAATTCAGTAAATAAGATGCTTGTATAATTGTGTACCCTACTGCTGATTTGTACGAGTAATCTTGTCAGTCTTTTATGCTCATAGGTAACCATAGAAACTAAAACTATCAGAAATTTAAGAATGTAATTAATAATTGTAATTTCTTAATTAAACAGCGTAAAACATGGACAACAGGGTGAGGATCAAGGAAAAGTTAAAGATTTTTGGATGCTTTTGATCCAAACAGCCCAATACTAAAAACCGGCATAAATTTCCATTAAGGCCTAAAGGGACTACTTTACCATTACGGCCTACTTTAGATCTGGAGGTGAAATGCTTTTTATAAAAAGCTTGTCACTGGGTGGAGTTAGAAATGTCAATTCAAGAACAGATGTCAGAGACTCGTATTATTATCATATCCTAACTTTAAACTGATGACAAATTCATAATAAATGAACAGAAAATGTTCTTCTAGTGAACTACAACTACATGTGATTCACAATAAAGTGGTCTGAAATATATATATACACGTGTGTGTGTGTGTGTGTGTGTGTGTGTGTGTGTGTGTGTGTGTGTGTGTGTGTGTGTGTGTGACACTGGTTTTTTTG